>JACXGJ010000367.1:0-133897 GCA_016801105.1 Esox niger
CAATTGGGGAACCTATTTATGTTGAATGTTTGCACACGGATGTGTGGTTTATTTTGGTTGTTAGCCGTAGGCTATAGTTCACCCAGTCATTGTGTCTGTTTTGAGTTTGTTTCTTTCTTTAATTAAAGTATGGATCATTATTTCTCAAACAGCCGTTCTGCCTCTGCTTTTCTGTCCTCCCACACCGGACACTATGACAAGATTCTAAGACTTTTAACAGAAGTTTCCGGTTTCCTCAGTCCCTGCATTCCAACAACACGGTGAATTCGTCACATACCTTCATTGAATTAAAGCAAAGACCCGTCTCAGTGGAATAGTGAGAATATCCTGGCTTGACAAAGCAGACTCAACTCGGAAAACATAACGGTCACACGGATGGACTTTAGTGCTCTATAGAATCTCAGTCTTTATCCCAACCTGTTGCTCCAGGATGGCACACCCCAGCTCACTCTTGGTCACAGACGGGGCAGTGGTGAGTCAGAATGAAGTGGATCAATATATAATTTCTGTTCTGTCTGAAGAGGATGCATGTCAGCTGGAGTTCACTAGGAAGTTTGAAGTCCTGCCGTATACCATCTGCTCAGTATGCCTTCTGTTGGGCCTCATCTACTGCTTTTTCGGTAAGTTCTTGCCTTGTAAAAAAAGAACAGTAGTAGCACTCATTACTTACACATTGACACGATAGGCATGTCAATGTATAAGTAGATGCAAGCATAAGTAATTAGAGCATTTACAGCTTTTTTAATTACAGCCTTTCCGTGAGACATCCTAGAGTGTAGACACGTAATTGTTTAACACCCTGTAGATCATTCAACCTCACCATACCAACTCAATTTCACCAGATTGAGTCGGTTGACAGGTTTCCCCTACCTATACTGTAAGCCTGACAGAAAACACGAGGACCTGGTGTTGGGGCTGTGCCAGCCGGGAGTAGTAGATAAGCTCCAGGCTAGGAGAGAGGCAGACGGGCCACCTGGTGCACTCCTCTGAGGCCGAGATGGACGGCAGCCAGTCTGGATGATGCAGGCAGCCTCCTGGCCTGGTCCAAATCCATTAAACACAGCAGATGCATGAATGTGGCTGTCTGATAATAGAAACGCTTCGTTTGTCTTAAGCAGACTGTGTTTCATGTGAAGTAAACATTACTGCAGATCACTGCTGCCATGTATCATGTTCTGAAGGGGAAAATCTGAAATTCGCTCACTTAAAAAGAAAAATGTCCAATCCCTCCTCAATATGAGACATAGTTAGTGTTGTCACCCTGTTACTGTTAACATCCCTCCTCTGGTCTTTATCTTTAGGATACCGCTTCATTAAGATGGCCATGTTCCTGTCAGGCTCCATGTTTGGTTCTGCTTTAGTCTGCCTGCTGTACCATAAGGAGCCAGTGCTAGATGCCCAGCTGACTGCAGAGGCCAAAGCAGGGATCCTGTTGGGGGTGGCTGTGCTCTGTGGCTTGGCCACAATGCTGATACGTACAGTGGGACTGGTCATCACTGGCCTACAGCTTGGGGTCCTGCTCTGCCTGGCCGCAATGCTGGTCGTCGGACAGTTTCACACCCTCACACCGCTATGGGCACCGCTCAGTGCGCTCCTGGTTACAAGCACCGTCTGCGCCGCTCTCACACTGCTATGGCAGAAACTGTTCACTGTGCTTTCCACGGCTGCAGTGGGGGCCGCCGTGGTGACGGCGTGCGTGGACTACTATGTAGAATCGCTGCCGCTGGCTGGCAACGTGTACGACGTCCTGTCTCAGGTGCACCCCCGTCCCCTCTGCTGGTACAGCTGGGTTATTACAGGCGTGTGTCCTCTATTCGGTTTGATAGGGATGCTGGTGCAATGGATGCTTACTGCCAAGGGAGTTTTCCACACAGAAGGTGAGTGACAGACTTTCCTGAAAAGAAATGGAATGCTTCCTTGCCATCACAACTTTCATTTGATGCTAAACTAACGTGATGCTTAGTTCCAACTTAACATGTGCATATGCTGTAATGCAATAATACACTTTTGTATCCCATGCTAATATATGTGAAATGTCCGCCAGTGTCGTTGAGAGGACGACAAAGGCAGGTGAACCTGATGCGTATCAGACAGAGAGATGCCCAAGAACCGACCCAGCAGGGCATCAAACGCAACCGCCATCCTCTAATCTTAAAGCGCTATGCTGGAGATGTGCTGGCCCCAGTGAGTTGCTTTACACCATAATGGGCATGAATGAGGTTTTAAAATATATACAATTATGTTTATTTGTTGGCAAATTGAAAATAACAAATAACTTATTTTTATGTCATGTATTGTTAATGCATAATATATTGTTGTGTAGATTTTTATTGGGACAAGGAAATGTATTAATTGAATTTAGCAAACAATGTGCTTACTGTTAAGAAGTGTCGGTTTTATTTGAAATGGAATCTACTATGGAGCTCAATTCTGGTCAGTTTGCAGTGTATAAATATGTATTGATAATTATGATCCCTGACCACCTGCTACAACAATGTCAATGGTTGTAACTGCCCATATTGGACATAGAGGATCAATGTTAAAATCATGGTTCCCTTTCCACTTTGCCATCCAGAGTTACATCCAGAGTCTTCGGGATCGCCAGACGGGTACCGGCTCCTCCACCAGCAGCATCCTCAGCAACAGCACCATCAACCACACTATTATAGACTTTGACTTTGAGACAGGCTCCATGGTTCCCTTGACCTCCTCCTTACTGGTTTACCGGGTCTGAACGTACTTATTGAGAAGCAGTCTAACGATCCATCAGAATGATGGTGAGCGCATTGAAGAAAAAAAGAAATACAAAAAGAGAGGGTGGGAAAATACATGTAGAGAGCCATAATAGATTTGGCAAAGAGGCCAACTGAACCTCAGTGGGAATAGAAGGAAACTGTCATTTCCGTACAGCATACACAGCATGTTAAGTACGCCAGGATTTATTGTAACGGCCAAAAATGTTCTAAATTCCAGTTGGGATATTTTTGGTTGTTTTTGCTGCACAAAATGTACACGCTATTCAGTTTTAGAAGGAGTGACAGCTAACCGCTTCCTTCTGTCTGTAGATGCTGGTGGCACAGCTAGCATACAGAAAGCGGCAGTGGTTGTCAATGTTTTTTTGCTGCAGTTGATTAGTGACAATGATATGGACAATGAGGCAGTTAGGAGATGCATTGACATCAATATTATAAAAAAGAACACGAAAAGAATGTGAAATCCATTATTCCCAGTCCCCCCAACCTCGCCTGTTTCATAAGTCCATCTCATCCCCACTCAAAACCCCTTTCACTCTCACCACCCCAACGATTCCTAAACCCTTCCACCTTCAAATGCTTGGATGAAGGCACCAACCCTGTGCCCACTCCACGGCAAATAGACGTTTCCAATGGAACTGGAAAAAGAGAGCCTGTCATGCAAGTTTGACTTTTGGACATCAACAAAGCTGCAATTCATCTTTACTCCTCTTCCTCATTTACTGGAATAATGAATGATTGGATTTGAACAAAGCAGAAGAGACATTTAATTTTCCTGTCATCCAGACTGTTATTTTATATGGAATGTGGAGTCAGGCATTGCTTTGAACAAAGCCTAATTGTCAGGAAGTGAATATTGTATGATTATTGTAATATGAGAGGTGTCACCGAAGATCTATACAGTTCTGTATTTTGATTAGCTTAAATTCACTGAGTCAATGTCTGAGTTTGATTGAACCGCTGTCAATGTACCCAAAGCTATTCTCCCTGTCTGCAACAGAAACGTCAGTCCCTAGCTACTCTCATTTTGCCTTTAAATAATCAGTAATAGATGGACAAAAATATCTTTATCAGGAGAAGGATAAACAACGATCTCATGTCAAAGCATACTCTAACATGTTTCCAGGTGGGCATTTTACTATTATAATGAGATTTTTGCTCTCATGGTAAAAATATTACTGCACCAATGGATTTCAGATCACAATCCTCACGCTCTGTTTGAAACCAACCAGACAACCAAATTAAAGACTGTGGTGTGGCTTCCCTTGGCCTGCATTCCGTGCCAACAATGAGAACCACAATGGACTTAGTTGTGCCCTCCAGTAGTTTGTGGTGTGTATCTCTCAGGTGAACCATTACTCCTGTATTTTAAACACTTTCAAAGACATATAATCCAACCGTCACTGCAGGAAGGTTTACCTTATCTATGCATTTTGTAGATGATAGCATCCAGTGTTCATAAAAAGGATTATTAAAACCTTGAAAATTTCAATTGTAACAGAATTCACTCCTCCCGACAGCTATGGGGACTGTTCTTCAGATTTGTACGTTTGCTTTAAGTTTTGTCGGTCCTAGGAAAAGTGCTGTTGAACGAGCAAGATTCGTTTTTTTTTTTTTAAATCTCAGTCCCCAGTTATGTGTCCGAAGCGGCGCAGTCGTCGTCATGACAACACAGCTGCGTTGTTCTTGCCAGGTGTTTGAATCGTGCTCACAGCGTAACGACGATGCTTGGGTCCAACATACGGTGAGGCAAACTGCACTCCTGCCCGTGGTGGATGAGGCAATGTTGATAAGGCCTTGCTGTGCTCTAGCAACTCCTTGTAGTAGGTCAGCCGTCTGTGAGTTCAGTTATAGTTGCTGGCCAGCCATTTACCTCCAGTGCATGGGTACTGGTAGTAACATGCTGGTTGAATGAATTAATGGTTGAATGAAATAAAGCAGAAACACTATAAGAGAAATTGTAGAGTGCAAATTTATAAGACATTTTTTATAAATAAAGATTGTGTTTTGTGTTTTAGTAGTTCTTAATTGATTGTGTATTTTTTTTTTGTCCCGTTCATGATTATGGCTAGGCCTCAACACAGCATCTCACAAAGATCAAGATGTGTGTTCTCAAATGAACCAAGACATCCTGCTTTTATCACAGTAAATGCTCAACCGTGAAGTAGGATTTTTGCAAAGATATCTTTTTTCTATTTTATGACATGACAGTAAGACAGATTAGAGAGAAAGATAAGTAGAGGGAGACAGAGATGTAGGGCCCAGACAACGCTGGGGTTCAAACCCCTGTCACCAGTGGGCACATGTAGTTCTGAATCAGGAGCTTAGACTGCTACATTAGACTCTGACACCATATACAGTTTTTAAAGAAGATTTAGTCTGTTGTCTGACAATGACAACTGCCTAAATCACCTTGCACCGATATTTTAATTACTGACAATCCTTCTGAGGAGTCAGAAAGTCAGACAACACAAAAATTCATCAAATAAATAACAGTACCTTTACTTTGGTCAGTTTGTGAAGACAGTACATTGATACAGTTTAATGTACAGTGTAAAATGGGAGGAAATGTAAGTTGAGTGACTTACGTACATTTATCATGACTTGCACAAAAGATGTTGTAAGTACGTAACATTTGATATTAAAAGTAACATTTATAAATGTTCCGTTGTCAGAGTAATTACACATCCTTAAAGGTTGTTTCACCTGCAGCAAGAGATATTATCAGACTGGCTAAAACCTCTGACTAAACAACGCTGAAAATACATTTTCCAATTGATTTTTCTTAACGGAATGTCATTAGAGAGATCATCTAGAACGCTCAATTTCACTGCACAAGCGAGACACCACTAACCTCTAATGGCTTATTCATCACATTGCATCCATTTTTCACTCGTTTTGCGAGGGTAGCCCTTATCAACGACTTGGTTATTCTTGATGCGCCAGTATTGGTTACCTTTGAAAACATATACATGGCCATTTGTCCAAGTGAGGGCAGCCTCCAGATTGTATGGTACCCCAGAGAAAAGATGTGAGATAGGTTTGGGATATGTGCTGACGTCCATTGCCCCAGCTTCATCCCACTGCCAGTATTGAGAACCCTAAGGGATACAATAAATGGGAACTATTATCGAGAGGTGTAGAAGTACAAAGTAAAAGAAAGGTTGTTGTGTTTACCAGTTGTGTGCAATTACTAATTAGGATCTAAACAACCAGGTAAAAGGAGTTCATTATTGAATTTCCCTCACCTGGTGAACACAGGCAAGTATAGGCTAACACTGAACTAGTGATTCTGCTTAGTACTTTTTAATCTTCTCCAATCATCTAACTCATTTGGAAATTGTCAAAAGGGCAAAGTACAAGCTTACATGTAATCCAACCATGTTTGGTGTTTCCATACCTTGAAGAATATCACCTTGTTGTTCCTTTGGAAGTACAAGGCTGAATCAACATTAGAAGGAATGCCTGCCAAGCTTCTAGGATAACCAATGTCGAGTTTAAATCTTGTATATCTCCACACCTTGTCTCCTGGGTAAACATCATTGCAGTGACACATGAAAATCACAACAATGGAAGAAATGTCAGTTTCTGTGATGTCTTCCCTACACCTATGGTGGGCCAAAAATGTTGGTATGAGTTGATAAGACAGCAAAACCTGACTTTGGACCAGGTTGGGTTTACCTTTCAAGAAGTAGGATTTATTGGTTTTCTGAGAGTGAACAGCTGCATTGAGGCTCCCTGGAAGATCTTTCCAGAGCACAGATATCAGGATGGGTGTGTTGTAGCCATCGCTGTCAGAAACTGTCCACACATACTTTCCGCTGAAGACATAAGTCTTGCGTAAAGGACCTGGGTTGTAATTAAAGATTTTTTTAAAATTTTGTAAATGCTGTTTATCCTATAGAAAGTGCTATTTTACAGTTTGATACATTGTTTAAATTGATATCACACATTTTCGCTAACTACCTAACATGATTGCATCCATGGTTCCCTTGCAAGGATCTGGTGGACCTGCCCCCAAGGTTGGGTCATTTGGCTTTCTGGACACTGTGGGACGATTGGCTGGCTTTCCTGAAGTAGAAAATGAATGGTAAGGTTTTAAATCACATAGCACATTCCTGATTCTTTATCATTTACAAAATCCCCAGGAAATTAAAGTCTCATGGAATTATTGCATGGCTTGTCACCTGAGCAGCTTGTTTCCCTGTGCAGTAGACCTCAGAAAACATCAATCTATATTATGTAGAGAAAACTGTAAATATCTAAATGTTAACATGATCTGCCAGTTAATGTAGAGGATAAATCTCTCAGCTCATATTTATTCATCTCACATATTCACAAAGTAGTGTGGCGCACATAAGTGTAAATTTAAATAGATTCTTTGTATTCTGATGACATGCTTTGTTTTAATGGAATAAGGGAAATTGAGTGCAGCTCCCACCATACAAAGCTTGGATCCCACGGATGTCATCTGGATGTAGTTTGAAATTGGCACGATAACCAGAGTACACGGGTCCCATCAATGCATTGCTGTATTGGGAGTGACCCAGGCCAAGAGCATGGCCAATCTCATGGGCTGCTACAATCCTCAGATTAGGGCCAGAGGTCTTCCCCTCAGTCCACAGCTCATCTTCGTCAAAATGCACAATGCCTGACTCCGGGTTGTCTGCATGGGCTAACACTCCCCCTGATGAAAGACATAAAAATTCACATGGACGAAAATACATTGTCACATTCCAAAGCATTCAGTCACATCCTAAACAATTTGATGATAAGCAAAAGGAAGACTATGAAAGAAAAGAAAAACTGAACAATATTGCATGCTAAAAACATTAGAAAATTCTGATGTTTTATGCCAATATAATTTTTCCAATACATTCACTGAACAAAAGGTTTAGAAAATGTTTGCCCCCTGTCAATACTTTGTCTAAGTTTTTTTTGTAAGGATAACAACAATTTTTTAATGTTTTTTTTCAGAATGAGGGATGATAGGAATGTACGTATCCTCCATAAAGAACATTTCCTGATCATTTTCCGAACTTATGGACAATCCTCTTAAAACTGAAGCAGAATTTTGATTTTAACTGTTTATAGTTACTGTAAAAGGCCTTCCATCCAAGGTAGCACTCTGAATCTCACCTGGCCCATCAAATGGCACTGGACAAGACCTGTCTTTCTTATGAAATGAGATCTTGATGTCTGCTCTTCCCGGAAACAGAACCTCCTGGAAATTCAGGGGTGATACCTCACTCCAGTACCTAAATGCAGACTGGAGTGCTGCACGTGTTTTTGCCAGGCCCAAATCAGTGGTGTAGCTATGTATGCGATAGGTCAGCCTCCTCTTACGCCAAATAGAACCTGTGGAGTGGACATTGGTTAAATGTGCTTTATCTTTTTTGATGATTGGGGTACATTGTTGTATCATTAAGTAGACTGAAATTTCAAATAAGCTGCAAGATAATTAGAAATAATAATATAACCAACCTATGACTCGATATTTGAGGGATTTGTCACTGAAGGAGTCCTGAAGACCACATCGAGGTTGTTTCATCATTGACATTGTTGCCTCATTGAGCGCTCCTGAGACGGTTAAGTTAGTTGCCTTCTGGAATATTCTAAAGTTTTAACGGGTTAAAGTAAGGCTAGTGAGAAATAATGTGAAGAATTGTGTATTGAGTAAGAAAGCCAAAAACAAAGAGAAGGGAGAGAACATACTACAAAGTGCGACCGTTTTGGATGGTTACATACTTCAGTGCCTCTGTGATTTCTTCAGCCTGATGCACGTGATTTATGCTGTGGTCCAGCGGTAGGTGCAGGTAGCCATAGGTCCTTAAGTAGACCTGAGGGGATGTGGCTGACATGTTATTAACTTTACATTTGACCTCTTAGTAATTTCGAAGAAGCTCTTATCTAGAGCAACTTACAGAACCAATAATGGTTTAGTGGATTGATTAAAGCATAATGACAGATTGGATCAAGAATTCAAATCAGCAAGTTTCGGATACAAGGCCAACATCTTAACAGCTATGCTACCTACATTAAAAGATTTAATAGGTACATCCTCATGTTAATGTTTGGCATGAAAACATATTAACACAGAGAGGAGTTGGCTAAAACTTTACATCTTATCTCATTGTTAATATATTGCATGGAAAATTCTCACCAAGGCATCTGTGAGATCCTTCCTGTTCATAATGGCAGTGGATGGCACGGTTGTCAGAAAGACAAAAAACAGCATGTACTCCATCTTATAATCCATTTTTAGATATTACAGTATAAAAGTGCAGTTTTTCTTATTTCTTAATCATACACATTGTGAAGAACATCAAGTTGGGAACTGTCCAATTAAAAATTTTAATTAAACTGAGATAAAGTATAACTCACATCTAACAGAATCTTCTAACATTTTAATTTGTTCTGTCCCTCTCTGATAATTTTCTTAGACTCTCAGTAGTAGTTCCACATACAGATTTTATACCACTGTATGCCCGATGGGACCTGCTTGCAACCAAACAATAAAACATCAGAGGAATGCAGAATAGAAAACTGAAATACACCAGACGCCGACAGACACTCTTAAAATAGACAACACAATTGCAGTTACATAGTAACTATCCCATAATATATCCCCTTTCAACTGTTGAAATTTCCTCCCAATACCTTTAATTTATCAAAGCAACATAAAAAATCTTGGTCAGTTTAAATTAAAGTTGAGGCAGTGTTACAAGACAGATGGTGTATTCAGTTGATTAAATATTGAATAGTTGAAAGAACAATCTTGCAGTCTGAATTTTTCTCTCAAATGTATTTTTGTTTGTTCAAACTTGACTTTGGTTCAGTTGGCGTGTCATCCTAACAGAACAGGGATCACCAGTGCTGGAAGAACTTATATTGAAATGATCCTGTGACAGTACACAGGGTAAAACACTAATTAAAATTCAAACTCCCGGCCTGAATGGAATTGTATTAAATTATTGATTTAAAATACAATCACATTTTGGGCTAAGTTGTGTTAAATTTTCTGTGTGCAAATCTTTTTTTTGGGGGGGTGATTGTTATAATTATGTTCCAACTCCAGACAATACACACCAAATTAAATTATCCAGCTGACAAAATGAACCACAGATTTTCAGTTTCTGACAACCAACGTATTGGTCATTACATATGTCATGTACAACAATATATGAAAGTTACAATTTAACTTCACAAAACGAAAACACACAAAATACACACAAAACTAACACACAGACTACAATGTAGAGGCGATTTTGGAATGCACAGGAGATAATGTTGGAATTCACTAATGCAAATCTGATCATCTGATATACTTTAAATGTGTTAACAGAACTGAATGTGTTCCAAAGGCAGTATTAGACCAAAAAAAGTTTAGAAGAGTTTAGATCAACACAGGTCAGAGGTAAATAAGATGGCTCTTGTCATAGTATTTTTATAGAAACCGATACAATACTAAGATTTTTTTTTAATAGAAAATAACTCATGACAAGGTCTGCTAGAATCCCTTTGAATACAGAGCCTCAAAAATACATTTATTTGAGCATTGTTGGATGATGACCAATCGAATTGACTCCCATAAATGTTGCTTCAGAGTCAAATGATTGTGCACATTATTTTCCCCATAAAACCATTTGTTTAAATCCTGAATTCAAAAATAGTATATCAGACTGTATACACCAGATATGAAAACATGTTTAATTGTTACTACTCTATACTCTTTAAGGCATCTTGGGAGGTTGTGGTACATGGCAAATATACCGCAGCTCAGGGCATAAACCAAACCCCATTGTGCCCTACTGATTGAACATGAAACAATAAAACAACATAGTAATTTATTGCCAGGGAAAGAAAATGTGATGTATTTACAAAATGTATAATGTTGCTCAATCAAGATTATTGTTGTTTCTGAATTACTACATTTCTCTCTATAAATACCATGTAGACTGTGAGTTAAAAACCTCATCCTCCAGTAATGTAAATCATGAGTTTAACAATGAGAAAAACAGCTTACCACATTTCCATTCAAACACAACCATTAATTATTGTTTTTTATATGTACATATATATATATATATATATATATATATTCCCCAATTAACACAATGTTAAATTTAAGCCTTTCAAAGTCACCATAAAAATAACCCATGGGCATAAACAGTTATAGTATGCAAAGATCTTTAAAAGTAAACCAAGGTACACCACAGTGTTCTTCCCAAAGGGAGGCTGGTGAAGCCGTATAAGCAGTATTCAGTTGGGCATTCAAACATAACTAGCAAGAACCATTGGGCAATACTAGCACATTCTAGTACTTATGTTATGAAACAACTACTCCCTTGAATAATAAAATGTTCTCACTTAAGTCAAGAAAACAACACGGAGATCAGATTTTTCATAAATGAGAATCTGCCAAATGTCAAAGTTCCACTTGTTTCAAGTCCCCTAAAAAACAGCTGGCCTGCCTGAATGTATAAAGACTGTCCGGTACAGTCAAAACCATGGAGGTGGTGCCTGATTTAAGGAACACACTCCACCTATCCCACTTCAGACGAAGGGCTCAAACAGCCAATCGTAGTCCTTCCTCGCTTTCTCCATCAACGTCTCTTTGGAGCTGCATGCAAATGCATCTGCTTGCAACAAATTTTACGGTTCAAAGAATGATTCATCAACTGCCAAATGCATCTCTATCAAGGTTTGCCATAAATGACTTAATCCGTACCTAAAATATCATAAACATTGATCTCTTTCTTTTTTTGCTCAGTATTCCAGTACTTTACATTCAGAATAGTGCAGAGTGATTTAAACGTTCAAACTGTCAGCTTTTACTTGAGGTTATTTTCACTCATATCAGGATGAAAATACCCATAAAACTGACAGTATTCACATTGACCTCATAGTCATTTTAAAATCAGCAACAAAATGATTGCTCTTTTCTATTATCTTTCAGGTGCAGGCAATAACATCAAAGCAAAAAATGAAAAGTTTTTAGATCAAATCCCAGCGCTGGCATGAAAACTTTGTTATTCTCTACTTGAGGTGATTAATCATCCCTATTTGTGGTATTAATCATCCCTATTTGTGGTATTAATCGCTGTTAATCACGGAAGGGCCTACTTTTATATATATATATTTGTCGTCTATTTCAACTCAGTGGCAATACAATATTTCATATCTGTATAAGGCTATAAAGAAGCAAACTTCATTATGAACACTAGTTTGAGAAATGTCTATAAGTTCAGTACACAAAGGGTCAACATATGGCATCCATTGAATAGGAGACTTCTGTATTTTTAATGCAATTAGACTACTACATAATATTGTAATCTATGTTGTTCTAGACAGATAAAGGTATAAAAGGACAAAAAAATACACAATACACACAGCACAAAGAAATGTTATTACAACAACTACAGCGGCTGACAATCAGTTATGAAAGGCACCAGCCCATAAGAGAAGTACAGGTAATGTAGTTGCCTAAAGGTCAAAATGTCTTGCTCTAAAAATTAAATAGGCTGTTACATGCACACATTGTTCAACTTGTGCCTTTCATTTTAACATTTATTAATTTGACAATATTATAAACCAAACATCGCCAATGAAGTTGATTGGCACAGAAGAAACTATGCTCTTACAAAAAACATGGTCAAAGGACTACATTGAATTCCTAAAGTGGAGGATGGTGGTGTTAAGTAGTGAGTGCATTCATTTTTCATACTGGTCTCCCGTGGGAATTGAACCACGCTCAATCGAGCCAAACAAAATACCTCTTGTTTTCACTCTCAAAATCAAAGTTGTTTCAAAGAAAAGGAATACAAAGTGGTGATTTATGTACAGAGCAATGCTAAAACCGGGAATATCTGACATCTGGGAAATATCGAACACATTTTTTTTTTGTAGGAAATCTTAAATTCAAGTGCACATATACCCATCAGTGTTGTTTGGGTACCTGTACTTTGTATCATGGGACAGAAGTTGGCCTTATTGTTACTAATGATCCTCATACCATTAGGCCAGGCAGATAAGAGGCTCCACTATATGATGTTAACATTTAATACGATTTCATTCATTTTATTTTTGGCGAGCTTTGCTGCAAAATGAATGCACTTCCCACAGCTAATGACAAAATGCCAGATACGTATGACAATAAAACCTGATTAATGCCTGGATCCACACATTTTTTAGAGGCCACCAAAGCCATTTTGCCTGTTAAACAATTTCAATGGTTGGGTTGTGACTGGGCTCATAAGAACTTGTTTTCCTCCATGCAACTCTTTACCCAACTGTTCAATTCCAATCAAACTACGTTCCGCGTGATCATTAAAATGTATATTACATATCAAATAAACATCTTTCTCGATTAGTCTGGTGGCTCATAATTAGTCAAGCATATTAGCTACATTGTCATGCATTTTTGGGAATGGCATTGACTGTTTGGTGAGTAGTTCTATAGGTTTCAAAGAAATACAAATCTCTGCATTTGTATATATTCAGTAATTGGTTGCTTCACAGCCCATACAAATTTAATGAAGACAGACAACACATGCCCAACCAGCTACACAGACCATCTTTTTGAAACAAACCTGTTTTATGCTTCCAAATGCTGCCTGACCACATGCTAATATTGCTGTTAAAAGCAGATATTCTAACAGCCAATGTCAAAATCAACAAGCACTTGGCTGGTGTCAACTTACTACACTGGACATGAAGCAACAAATCTGAGAATTCAACCTGCGCTTGGAACACATATTTACCATCTTTAATAAACCAATTAATTTTGTATTTGTCTTCAAGCTCTGTGTCTTTGTCAAATGATGTGGCTTGTATATCCTATTAGTAAGATCCTTTTAGTAAGGCCTTTATTTCTGTAGGACTAATGTGAGCATAAGTGAGCAATCAGCAAGAGGACAGTAGAACTCAATTTTAAGTCTGTGAAATAAAGGCATAAGGAAGTTTAAAGAGAACTGTGAGGAATGACTTTTTGTGTCCTGCTAATTAAAATGCACAATGAAAACACTCAAGTCAACACATATTAACATTATCTTCCGAACAACATTTAAAAAAAATGTTAACTCAATTTGGCATTGACAATGGACATTCCACATGCCCCCCAACAATCGGGACATGATTGGTGTAATCCCCTAAACTAACCAATACAAGCATAGGGAGTCAGTTCAATTGTTTTGTAAGTACATTTAAAACAAGGGAAACAGCTGGCTCATACTAATTTGGTAGTTGATTTTGGAAAAAGTGTGAGAAATGCATGATCAGTTATTGTCAACAACATAACTACAGGTGCTGGATTTATGTACATTTTATATTCCGGAGCCAAAGTTCATGTAGACTGGCTGTCTGATAACACCAAGTTCCAGGAGAATGTTTGACGGAAGCTCATCAACACTGTAAACACAGTTGTAAATGTCAATTTCTTTCAGAACTGGATGTATATTCCAAGTCTCTAACTTCCAAAACTAGTCTGCTGACTGTTGCCCTCTGGGCAACCTTTGTCTTCTCATGAATCTTCTTCAAGTAGCAGCAACTCGTCCTGTAAGGCCTTGGCCCTACCAAGCTTTTCCAGCTGCTCTTTTGTGGCTTGTTTGATCTCCCCAGAGTCCAGTTTCTGCTGCAGCTCCTCTACCTGCCTCAGCTTCTTCTTCAGGTTCTTGATCTTCTTGGCCTTTTCTGTTGCTGCTGCCGAAGGGTCGTCAGTAGCTCCAGCTGGGTTACATGCCGACGTCTCACTGTCACCTCCCTCTGCAATCTCCACGTGTTCAATTGCATTTGTTAGTAACCCCATATTGCTATCCGAGCTTTGCTGCTTCCGCTTCTCCTTGCGTTTCATGTTTCGTTTGGCTGTCTTGGAGAGCCCGGCCGTCTCACACTCTGCATTGCCGTGTTTCCCCTGATGCTGCTTGGTCTGAGATGCGTCCTCAGGGCTCATGCCCGGCGGCAGGTCCGGCTTGCTCTTGAAGAACTTCACAAATTTATTCTCGTAGCTGAAAGAAAAGCAAGGAGACAGTTAAATTGGAACAATTGTTCTAGAATTGCAGAGGCGACCAAATTCAAAGTTAATACAAAAATCACCAACTTGACCGAGGTCAACTTTGTCAAGGTGCTTCAGGAAAAAAAAAAAACGTAGCGTGATATGGTCCGGTCCAACATTTTAGCCACACTAAAGAATGGCGCAATATGTGAGAAAACTAATCTCTATCATTGTGTTTGTGTGAAGGGTGTGGTGGCCTTTTGGGAGTATTACGTACACAGGGACCTCTTCCTGAGGGGTATAACCATCCTTCACTCTCCGTGGCTTCCTCCATGTTCCATCAGGTCGCTGTGTAGCAGCAATGTATTTCCCTACAGAATGATGAGCAAACATGAAATTCACAGAAAGCAAAAACGATATCTTGAACACTGAAACTTGGCATTTTATTCAATAATATCACCTTCAAACAGAAACTGTATATCAGCTGCTCCCCCCCACTTACATATCTGGTTCTTAAAACAGTGCTCCATGTAACTGGTGTAAAATACACATGCCACGTTTGCATTGGCAGTATCCTATGTGCATGCCTGTAAAATGCGGCTTCTGAATAAAAAGGTGGGTATAGTAGTTTGTTTGGAGATGAACGTGTCCTTATATTTCAAGTATGTGTCTTTATATTTTGGAATTTCACAATTAGAAAATATTTAAGTTGTGCATTGTCCTCCATAAGTCCCAAATTGAGAATATATAATTTGTATAGTCACAGCATACCTAATGTAGGAGCTATTGAAATGAAAATGCCCTGGCAAATTCAGACATTTTGAAATAAAGTTGGCATTAATCTCCACGGTCTCTTGAGTCAGAATATAGAATTTGTATAGTCATCACAAACTTATTGTAAGAGCTATTAAAATGACAAAGATTATAAAATTTGGACATTTAACATTTTGAAACAATGATAGATGTACATTGTTCTGCACCTTCCCCTGACTCAGAATATATGCTTGTTATATTCTTGGTACAGGTATTTTAGAAGCTATTGAATTTTGAAGTTAAGAAGGCTGGATTTCACCAGCATCAGCTCTACTGAGATCGTTTGCTTCTTGTGCCCAGTATCAGCTCAGTCTGAGATCGCATCCTTTTTGTCAGACTAATATTGAATAAAACACTTGGTTAAAGAGCTACTGAGATTTGTAGAGCCGAAAGTCTTTCCAATGATGTACAACCTAAAACAAACTTCACCGCAGTAATGAGTTCTTGGGTTTGCTATGATCCCTATATGTTTAGTTCATAGCACAGGAACCAGAAGAAAAATGTCATGTTCTGTATAATATTTAGTAGTCAACTTGTGCCAACTAATTATTCTGCCTTCTAGATTAGCTTATGTACCTTTTGTAACTAGGTAGCGTGCGTAAATTACTAGGTAGCTAGCTTGCTAGATACGTTACCGACTAAGTATTTAAAATGAGCCACTTGCTGTGCTGGTATCGTACTAACGTACTGCTAGATAGTTACCTAGCGTTAATGAACAACATGTTTGTTAGGACATAGCTAAATATAAACGCTAGTTACTGTAGTACACTAACGTAGAAACCTAAAACGATGTAGCTGCGTAATGCTAGCTAACTAATGTGTTTTTTACCAGCTAAGCTAACTGGGTTTGCCATCAGGCTGGAACAATTTGGCTCCGCAACTTGAGAGGTTGCAAGATTACTGTTCTTAGATAGGTACAGGTAAATCACGCTAAACGGTGAGTATACTTTACTTTGAAACTCCACCAAAATTTCGTTGGAGGTCTGACTGGAATCAGCCTTACCAGATTCATCTTCAACATAGGGGGTTGCCATTTTGCTCAATAATCGACTTCCGTTAGCTAGAGTTAACAGGAAGAAGTGGGGAGGGGCTTCTTTTTCTTTTCTGACAGTTTGGGAGAGTTTTGGTGCATGACGCCACCTACAGTACTGCTCTGATTATCAAGACCAAAAATATTGTTACAGAATCTAGAATTGTATTCTGTATTGAACAAGCAGCCAATGGAGACTGATTAAAACAGAAATTTGTGAGAATATGCTGACATTTGCATTCTGGATTAAGTTTGGATAGGAGTCTTACTGACACTCCTGTCAGAAGTGCATTGCATTGGTCAAGTGAAGATGATAACAGGGCATACACAAGGTTTTCGGCATCCATTTTGGATAAGAACTTGATGACCTGATCAATTTCTTGATTGCATCGTGACAATGTGTAAAAAATGCCAGTGTCACAATTTTTCTATGAGTATATCATCCTTATAAAAACTAAAGTTCATCCAAATTTTCAAATTATTATGCCTGGCATCACATAATGTAAACAGTATTTAAGACAGGAATGGCTTTGTGGGACTCTTTTGGTGACTGAGGCATATTTGGATGTATATTTGCCAAGTGGAAATTTCTTGTCTAAGTAAGACTGGAGCCAAAGCACTGTAGCGCTGTTCCAGACAATACAGGTTATTGAGTCTGTTAATGGTTATCTTATGATTAACTGTGTCAAAGTCAGAATTTCTGTCCAGCATTTTAATAATGTTACTGTCTCACATCAGCTGCCATCATCAAGTCATTTGTTACTCTCACCAGGGAGTGCACGGAAGAAAGACTGCAGAGGTTCATGGAGATTGTTGGCAGAAAAGTAGTTTAATAGCTAAACTGAGTCAACACATTTTCATGCTTTGATTTAAAGCATTTGATAAAAATGACAGGTTTGAAATAGATGTAATTGCTTAAGGGCTTTTTGATAGGTACTGACCACTGCAGACTGGGAACACACCACAGGGGCTCCAGTGTTAGAGATGCTCTGACCCAGTCGTCTAACCATCACAATTTGGCCCTTGTCAGAGTCGCTCAGATCCATACGTTGGCCCATTTGTCCTGCTTCTAATACATCAACTTTGAGGACAGAATGTTCAATTGCTTCCTAATATATCCCACCCATTGACAGTTACCATGACAACCAGATTATCAGTGTTATTCACTTCACCAGTCAGTCATCATAATGTTATGGCTGATCGGTGAATATCCTCTGTAAAACTTTGGTGCAGAGCATTCAAAAGATCTCCAGAGTTTTTATTGGGGCAATAGGTTCAAGAACCAGTCACTGTTGTCATGTTTTGGTTCACGCAGGATGGCGATGTTGGCGATGCTCTTGTTACTCCATGAGGTCTCTTGCATCTGCTGACGGCTTGGATGTCGTTCAGCCTGCCTGAATATAATTGGTAGGGATGAAGGGGAGGTGTGGACAGGCAGTTTTTCTGGCTGTTCTTCAGTTTCTGTAAGGTTCCTCTGGATGTGGGACATGAGGAACATCTGGATTGCCACAGGGAATTGCTAGGTGTTGGCTTCCTAGGGGAGGGGACTTTTTTTTTTTACGAGGTAGACATCATCCTAAAGATAATCAAGGCTGAGATGGTGGACCAGGTTTATGTACATCCTCTGGTATGAGGAAATCTTGGTGGCTGTTACTACGGTATAGTGTGAGAAAAGATAGTTTCAGTGTTGAGGTACAGTGTGAGGGAAGATAGCGTTAATGTTGAGGTACAATGTGAGGGAAGATAGCGTCGATGTTGAGGTACGGTGGGAGGGAAGATCATGTCAATGCTGAAGTACAGCGTGTGTCCTTCAAGGCATATCCAGTGCTGTTCTGTTTCCGGTGACAACCACAGTTTGTAGGAAAATTTGTTTTTATCTTAGTTAATGGTTAATGGTTTTATATTTTGAGTTTAATATTAGATGATTAGATGATTAACAATTACAATGTTTTCATTTTTGTTGTTTCATTTGCGCAATACGCCCAGTATACAGCTCCGGAAGAAATTACACTGTAAAGACTATTCTAGACAGGGTGTGTTCTAGATTGATTGACACACTATGTAGATAATAACATTATGTCACATAGGTGCCTACGATGTAGCAGGTTTCAAATCAGATTTCTGACAATTGTCTGTGTAGATAATATTGTAAAACAGATTTAGAAAAGGGTGATTGATGGGGGCTCAGTCGTGATCGGTGGCATGAGTGCCTTGGTTTTGTTTGGAACAACTATGTTTTTGCACTTTTCTATGAAATATAAAAAGTATACATATAAACATTGTGTTTGTTTCTTGAGGTACGCAGTCAGAGCATCTTATTCAAAGATGCTCTTAGTTGGTAAAAATTCTCACTGTAGTGACTGCCCAAATATTAACATGATACAATCTTTAGTTTTGGCAATGGTGCAGCACTGGTTGTAAATTATACTGTAAATGCTTTCAAATAAAAATGTATTACGTTGCATTGGCCATACTGTACACCTAACCAAGACCTTAGATACAATATGGTATTGCTCTCCGCTACACCTGTAATACAAGACTATTCTTACAGTCTGATCTTCTAGCATTATACAAATCACTCTTATTAATGCTAAAGGCAAAAAAACAAAACGTGCACACCAGTAGTAATATTGGAGTCCCAATGAGAATATATGAGAATTAAACAATTCCATATCTCTTATAAAATTTGGTGGGGGATATACATGTATGATAGGAAACTGCATAATATTGTCACTTGGCTCTATCATTTCCACACATGGTTTCTCATTGCTATTGGGATGATACTCAACTATCCTTCTCCTTCTCCCCTACCGACACACAGAGGGTGACACAGATCTCTGCATGCCTCGCTGACACATCTGCTTTGATGTTGGCCCCCCACCTCAAGCTCAACTTCAACAAGACCGTTCTTCCATTGGGAAGGCCTGTCTGCTGCAAGACATGTTGATCACCACCGAGAACTCCACAGTTTCCCCTCCCAGAGAGAAGAGAACCATGGTGTGACCATTGTTGTTCAAATTTTGTAGGGTATAATTTTTACTCACACAGGAAGAAGAACAGGTATTAATCCAGGCACTTGTCATCTCATGTCTTGATTACTGTAACTCACTGTTGGTAGAGCTTCCGGCAAGTTCCACTAACTTATCCAGAATGCTGGAGTCCACCTGATGTGAAACCTTCCCAAGTTCTCCTGTCACCCCACTCCACTCACTCCACTGGCTTGCAGTTGAAGCTCACATACGATACCAGGCCTTAGCATATGAAGCAGGAGGGGGAGATTTCTCTCCCTTTCGGTACATTTGTCAAGACTCTTCTCTGTCTTTGCACCCCAATGGTGTCTTCCACTTGTAGTTAGGTTAGCAGTATCTCTGGCAATCTATTGAAAACATCTGAATCCCTACCTCTTCAAAGAGTTTCTAATAACTACAGCCAACCCTTCTGTTGAAATGATGCTTGCTATGTATTTATTTGTATTGTCTTCTATCCAGCACTGATGGTTGCCAACAACTAATTTATAATGTAGAGTGTATGTACTACTACTGATTTCTGTGATCCATATAGTATCTTAAAATGTATGCGCTTAAATCACACTGGATTAGAGGATCTGCTAAATGACTATACTGTAAACGAATATATACTACGTGTTTGAAAATGACCATATAGCTTATTACCATATTGCATTGTTTAATTTTACTATAGAGCACCGGAAAAGAGAACACTGCACTTTTTCCATTCCTTTCCAAAAAGTTGAAAAGAAAAGTTTTGAGTGAGGAATAGAAGCGTTCAGTTTGCAGTGGTCTTTTTTTAACCTATTTTAACCCTTCTGTTCCTCACTCAAAACCTTTTGTGACTTTTTTGGAAAGGAAAGAAAAAGGTTAATTGGTCTCTTAAGGCATCAACGTCTTGGAAAAGTTTTAATACTGTCAATACTATTGACACATAAATATACATTTCCTGATAAAGAATGTATGCGTTGATTATTTAAACTAACAAAAAAATCGGTCACGCCTATGAACAATTGATAGGAATTAAATGACGTTGTTCAAACTAAAGGTTATGTTGGCATGCGTGACGTGCGTGCATGACCGATTTCAGTCTGTTCAGAAGTGACGACGTGGATAGCTGGCTAGATGTGACTGAGCCAGGGAAAACATTGGATGGATACCGCACACAGACGACTGGTAACGTTGCAAAGAAAGACACAGGTAAGAGGTGAAACAGTTTTGTACAACTACCTCTGCTATCTATGGTTGCTGCAATGCAAAAAAAAATAAGATATTAGATTTACATGGCTTACGTTAGCGAACCTAACGAATAATAGGAATCTATATTCGTAAGTTATAGTACTCTGTACCTAACTAAAATATAATTTAGCCACGCTAGTTAGCTAACGTTCAGGTTAATAATCGTTTGCTAATTCCACAGACTAGTCGAGAGAAGTGTGTTAACTAGCTAGCTACGTTACCTAAATAACCAGACAATTCAATTGAACGAGCTAGTTAGCTAGTACTGTAAGTTAGCTGGCTAACTAACGTAAGTTGCGGTCCAGTTTATGCAGAATGCAGTGTGATACGTGACTGCAGTCTCAGGTGGTTGTGAACATTTTGTTACCTAACTGGTTAGCTACATTACCTTAGTCTTAGATAACATCCAATTACCATCAACCTTCCTATAGGTTATATGTGGATTCGACACAGCCATTATTTCATCAAAGAGAATAGTGGGTACTCGCTAACGTAAGTCAGCTAGCTACGTGGTTAAGTAACCGCTAGCTAGCGACATTCCGTAGATGATGGTACCCGGACAGCAAGTTACCTAGCTAGATAGCTAAATAAATCCACGTAGGCCAATGGAAATAATTACCTAAGTGTGCTAGCTTGGTTGCAATTGCTGCACAAAGAGACACATAATGCAAATTGTCTAGGCTAATATATTATGGAAAGTGTTGCTAAGATACAGTAACAGGCAGATTGTCCCAAATTAGTTAGCTAACTTACACTGTACTGCACTGTAGAAGATTTTTCAGAAATGAGTATGGATGGCTTTTTTTGCTAATTAAAAGCTAGCTTGATTTTAATGGTCCTTTCCAGAAGCTGGCACAGACAAAAGTATTATGGGAATGAAGATGTGAACATTTTAAAGGGGTAGCTAGCTAGCAACGATACTGTTAACTATGGTTAATCCCATTGTCTGTAGTTCTGTTAGGTAGCTAGTGTACCCATTTCTCCTTACCTTGACCTACATTGTTCAAGAAACTTGCTCATAGATCAATTTGTTTAGCAATTCTTGTGGAAGTGCCATGCAGTGAATGCCCAAAGAGGAATGTAGTGTTGCTAGCTAGCAATTCATTGTCTGAGAAGGAATTTAAACCCAATATTTTAAAAGGGAGTGGTTCTGATATTCTATAATAAGTTGCACAGAAATGTTAGCTTTCAAAGTATTTTGGTTGGTGGATTAATGTGTCTTATTCTGTGATATTATACAACGTAGTGCAGAGTGGTCCAAACTTCTAGACATGTTATTTTTATGTCTACGGAAGCACACAGCCTTGTGTTGTCCAGTCTGTCCAGTGATATAATAATCTCTGCAGTCTTAACAATTTATATCAACTCGGCAATACATTTTACCTGAGGCCTAAGTTGCAGATTGTGCCTTCTTCATGTGTGGGTTTTGTTATCTAGTCCCTGCAGCACTGTCTGACCAAAGAGCTGATTTAAACTTATGCTGTTTTTGTCACAGTACGGTGGACTTCCAACATCTTGAATGATGATGATTCTTGCTTTAAGCTTGTGAGTTGTTCAGCATTTGTTTAGTATTATTTGTTCCGTAACTTGCGAACATATAATTGAAGGCAAATGCATATTGTTTTTCCCTGGTCGTCTTCAGTATTTTGCCTAAATCAACAAATGGTTTGCAACCTACTTGTGGAACTAAGAACCATCCCTCTTGTTAAATACAATTTGGCTGTGTTTTGGCTTACCTGAAACAGGGCTGTGCACTCTCTGGCGTCACTTTATGGTGTTTGTGACGTATATCATCAAGGGTGTGTTGTACTGCTGTGCCATGTCACTCATTGAGTGTGGGACTGTGATATGTGAAAGGATAATGAAATGGGTGTGGGTTTGCACAGCTTAAGTTTCGCTTTCCAAGACTGCTGAGTCAGAAAAGGAAACCTAAGTGGGAAACAGCTGGTCCATAAATGACTCCACAGGTTAAGGTTGGTGTTCAAGTTTCAAAACCATTGAACTGGGCATTATGAAACTGTTTTTGAGACAGGGAAGCTGTCCGCAAGCTGACTTTGGGCTTGTGTCAGTATTTTGATGAAATATCAGTGTGATGTATGCTTTTATCTGTATGTCTGATATATTTTTTTAAAGGCCTACCTACCTTTTATATATTTTTAATTAGACATGATTTGTAGGACATCATAATTCTTGTGCTAACTTGTTATATTTAGGAAAAAAAGCAAACCCTTCTGACATGAGCTTCAATTTAGCTATTGATGTCCCAACAGCTAACATTAAAGGTCCAGGAAACATTCTGTTCATACTAACTCATTTGGGCTATTATTCGGTCAAGTTCATAAGCCATTTTAAGCTTAGAATAGATCCAATATTTAGCGTCATGTGTATGACTGTAAAATATATTGTTGTGACCTTGCCTATTTTGCTTAACATTTTAACAATACAGTTAAACAATAAGGAAAATAAGTGTCTGTGTGAGTTGTCACATGTAGTTAGTCCAGTCACAATGTCCAATCACAAGCAGCACTGGACTGCATTTACATTAATTTACTGATGCTTTAATTTGGTATGTATTGCTTCTTTAACGTCACATCATTAAAATCAACATTAGTGGGCTGTGAGTGGAGCAAACAAGCTCTGTAAGTCCTTTCTGAAAGCAATCAAATAAGACCAACTGAAATGCCTTCATTATAGTCATTTTCACATTGCATCGTTCTAAGCCCTGGGATATCTTAGCCCCAGGCTACGACAGGCCCCATGTTAGCTTAGACTGTGTTCACATGAGCTGGTTAACCCTGGGCTGAATTTTAACCCTAGTCTATGGATTCACGCTTCTATTCCTAAATCCTGGGCTAATCCAAAGCAAGCTGCAATAACTACTTCGCTGAGCTCTAGCAGATGTATTGGAACCACATAAGTTTGTAGAGTGAAAGGACCGGAACAGTAATGCATTGTTGCTGTTAGTAATGGTTATTGGCAAGTGTGTGTGTATATAAAGTGTAAGAGATTCACACTGGTTATTTTGTCGTCGTGTTTGTCGGGGCTAGCCCTGCCCCAGAACTTGGTCATCTAGCCCTGTGGTCCTAGTCCCCTTCAAAATATGCAAGTGGGAACCCTTGCTTAGCCCTGGGCTTAGGGGGTCCTTAGCCCTAGGCTAAGATGCAGTGTGAACATGCCTGTAGAAACTTTGCCACCTGTATAATGCCCAAATGGTGCTTTCCTGTACTAATATTCTGCACTCCAAAGAGTAGAACTTGAGGGTAATAATGAAATACAAAATGATTCATTCTAATGTTGACATTCATGTCATGTAGACACCTACAATCTATAGAACTCAGATAAATTGTCATTATATTGTATATAATTTCCCTGCCCTCATTTTTAAATGTCATTACATGTTTCATTTCTAAGTTCACCCAAGGAAACTAATACTAGCCTAAATCATTATTCCAAAGCATTTTACCATGCATTTTTGCCAAACTGAAAATTGAAGGCAGATTATGTCAAACGGTGTGCCAGACTGTAGGATAATTTATTGAAATCTGTTTTTCATCCAGTTTAATGACTTGATTATGAGCACAGGATATTTGGTTTTAGTGGAAGTGCGTTACTATTTTTCAACTAAGTTCCAAACAATGCACGCATTTCTTGAATTTTCCTTAATTCAGCAATTTATATTGTATTGTGGAAAGTATTTGCCACCTTCCTGATTTTCTTCATTGATATTTTTTCAACTGAATGTGAAGAAATCTTCGACTGTTACATTAGATAACGAACAGACAACATTCTATATTTACTTAATTAACAAAGTTATGAAACTATGTCGCTGTGTAAAAATGCAGTTGCTCCCTTACACTCAATAACCGGTTGCTCCGCCTTCAGCTGCAAATGCTGTATTCTTGTATTTGCAGTGCTTGGTTGCAGCAGGACCTGGAACAGGCAGTTCACGCTCATACCCATTTGTTGCTGAGTCAAACACAGTTCTGCGTGGAAGAGTGAGAAACTATTTCTCCACAGGGTTGTGACGGACTAATCAAAAACTACAGCAGGGGTTGACCTAAGCTCAGAAACGTACTTGCTCATTGTGTTTTATTTCTGTCGAGCATGCACGTGTGTGTACACAGTGACTTCAGATAGTATTTGGACTCCTTCACTCTCTCCACGTTTTGTGTTGGACTCAAACATTGTTGCCATCAGTCTATGAACAATACCCCGTAATGAGAACAGGAAGATTTCCTATATAAATAATCCGACCCTTTACCATGACACTTCAAATTGAGCTCAGATGCATCTTGTCCTTTGATTATCCTAGATATGCCTCTAGAACTTGATTGGACTCCTGTAGTGTATCTGATTGGACATGATTTACAAAGGCACATACCTGTCTATATAAGGTCACACATTTCAGTGCCTGTCAGAGAAAAAACAAACCATGACATCCATGGACTTCTTTGTAGACATCCGTGATGTGTTGGGGCGTACTGTAGATCTGGGGAAATTAAAGTAGTTAAAGTATTGAAAGTTCCCAGGAGCAGAGTGTGCTTCATCATTGTGAAATGTATAAATTGGTGTCACATAATAGAACTAATGAAAACCACACAGATTCAAACTAGAAATGGCCAGCCAAACAAGAAGGGCCTTGATCATGGAGGTGACCAAGAACCCAACAACCTCTTTTTAAAATATCTTCAGAGTTTCTCTGCTGAGATGGAATAGCCTTCCAGAAAGACAACCAAGCCAAGACAAGTGGCTCTGGGACAAGTCGATAAATTTCTCGAGTAGCCCAGCCAAAGCACAGACTTCATCCCCTGAAGGAGACCTGAAGATTGTAGTTCACTGATGCTCCACATCTGACAGACCTTTTTGGGATCTATAAGATAGAATGGGAGAAAATGCCCAGATCTAGTTGTGCTAAGTAGGTAGAGGCATACCCCAAAAGACAAGGCTGGGATTGCTGTCTCGGGCACTTTTACAAAGTAAAAATAAAGGGTATGAATACTACAGACATTTTCAGTTTTTCTAATTTCCGTAAATTGACACATTTCTGTGTTTTTGCCTCTTCATTATGGGGAATTACATGTAGATGGAAAAAATATTCTATCAATCACAAAACTGGAGTAGGTGACAGGGTCTGAATACTTCCTGAATTCATTGTTTTTATGAAGAAAAATAAACAAGAAGGCAGTCTGCACATAATTGAGTGAAACTGAACACAAACAAATAGGGAATTCAAGGAGGACAATGAGGCTTCATTTAAAAAAAAAAAAAAAGTGTGTTTTTGTTGGTACTGCACTCATACCAATAGAACGCCAGAGTAATGTATTCCTAGGAAACCATGCAAGGAATTGTTGGGTTGCATTCGTGCAGGGTGGCGCAACCAGTTAATGTGAGGAGGCAATGACCTTTTTAAACAGGCACTGAGTGTTTCATAACTTGGTAAATAATATAGATTAAGTACACACATGGTATTTACATAAATGTCATTGTTGTAATTCGGGTTTGGTTGAAGATCTTACTACAGTGTAGAGTGGTAATGTGGTTGTGTAGAGCTCCATACACATACGGCCCCCTGCCAATAGCCATCTCCACCTGTGGCTACATTTCAGCCTTCTCCCTCTGATTCCGTCTTAATAAACAATAGTAAGGGCACTGACTGTCAATGCTTTTGACTGACTTTCAACGCTCCAAAGACTCAACAATCTTTGGTAGGGTGCCGTAAATATTGGAATGAAAATATGCAGTCTTCCAATATTGATTCTCGCAGTAGCCTATTTAATTTCTGTAACAGTTGGATGGAATGGAGTTATTCAATTGGGGTACTTCAGATTGAGTTAAAATAGCTAAAACAATTCATTCTTCAGCAACATTTCTCAGGGCAACAATTTTATTTTCTAGTCTCTTTTATCCTGGGTAAAATTTCTGTCAGGACAAACCATGAAACATGATGAGACTCTTATTAAATAAAAGAACCTTCCCCTATTTTGATTCCCTTATTCGGATTGTTTCTAATTCCAAAATATGGATAATTAGAAACATGGTTTAATTTAGATAATTCAGAATTAGTTTTTGGTCTGGTTAACGTTTGTGTAGAATTGCTCACTTTTTTCTTCTGTTCCACTAGATAATCCAGTGCACCTCTTTCTACTCCTCTCTCCTGTTGTGACATCAGACCTAGTAACCTTATTTCTGTATACTTTTTTTTAGAATTGGATGAAGAACTGAGAACTGAGTTGAATCCCAACTTAAGTGGTGGAGGCCTGATCTGACCCTGCTTCTAACCCCTCCCACTGCCAGATTCGTGAGCCTTTGTCTGCATCCTGCCTGAGAGGGAGAAGACAAGGAGGAACATTTCTACACTAGAAGTCAAAGTCTCCATTTACGGAACTAGTTCAAACTGAATATCTGGAAAATAAACTTTTTTTGTTTTTGACTTGAAGAGCTATACACTGGGACACTTAATCATCTGTGACCTACTTTCTGTACCTTTTGGAATATTGGAGTACAACATGGCTAAGAAAAACAGCCAGAAGGGTATGTAGGCTGTTTTACTATTTGTGCACTAGATCAGCTAGCATTGAAAGTATAACCAATGTGAAAATGCTCTTCCCTGGCCAAAGTGATGGAAATATGTGTATGAATGTGGTACATGTTAAATCTGCTGCTGTAATCTCACTGCAACCAGAAATAGCAGCCTAGTCAGGTCCCAGACTGGAACTGTCATGACAGGTCATGGCTTAATAATGAGTGACACGGAGGATACATGATGACACAGACAGAGATACTACTAGGCGAATAATGCAGCACTTGACATTGCGCTTGATTAAGTGGGTTTGTTTAGGCTGCACATGTCTGACAGTTAACCTAATATGTTACTGTCTCTGAAGGTTTAAGGAAGGCGGTTTTTTTCCCAAACCCCTTTTGGAAAGGATCGTCTTTGTTCTAGTTGAAGTTAAAATGTATCACTTTATTCAAGCACAATATCTTGGGATAGCTGAGAAACATCAACTGCCTTTTTAGCTGAAATCCATGCAGTTATTTTAAGCCAGACTGCTAAAGAATGTTGGGCTACATTATAAACTTTCTGAAATGAAGTCATTCATTGGGACAGTCTTTCGGAGTACAATTTCTGTTATTAAGTTTCTTTGTTGGAAAAACTGTCCTCGGGCATTTTTTGCTCATGCCATATGTGTACGAGTTGCAGCAAACCAGCTGTTTCTCATCTTATTGAGCTTTGTTTGTTTGAGGCGGTATTCTTATCCATCTGATGCATAAAGCTTTGGTTTGCTGACTCATTCTTTTCAGTGAACTGTATGCCTAAAGCTATCGGTTGTAACTAGTTAAATTTCAATGAAGCTCTCTGGTGAGTTAGAGATGGTCCGAATTTTAAAAGATTTACCTTCACATTTCTTTGTTCTAAAGCCAGTTCTTTAAAAAAAAAAGTAGGTTCGAGTCTACATGAAAGACCTTAAGTAAAGCCATTCTTACCTTCAAGTGTCATCTGTTCCGCATGCACTGACTCGTAGAGTCACTTCAGTGCACACAACGATACCATCCGACATGATTCAGCCAGGTCAAATAATTGGTCCAGTAAGGAAGCATGACTGCCAAATATGTTAATCATGTCGATAAACCTTTGTCTGTGATCCATGCGATTGATGACAATCTCTACATTCCCCCCATGGTTTAGTCCCCGGGCTGGCTTAACTGAATGACAGTGTGTCCAGTTTTAACATTATTAATATTTTTAGGAAAAGCTTAAATTCAGATTCAGGTCGCTGCTGGCAGTGTGACAGACCTTCAACTGCCTGCATGGTAATGTGTCCGAGAAGAGAGTAAGGTCAATATTTTGCAGGTATGCTCAGATATATTGGCCAGAATGGAAAAGGTTAAGACTTTACCATGCTGGCTAATTGGCCCCAATTAGCTATGCCCATTGGCCTGAGGAGAATGTGACTGGCAGTACACACACTGTAAACTTCTTCCTTAAAAGGGGCAACAATGTGAATTATACTGTGCTACTGAAGGTACTAAAGTGAGTGATCTATTCAGTTCAGCCTTACTGAATGAACCTCTGTGTTAACTTCATTTTACTGTCATCACAACAACTTTGAATGTACAGAAATGACAGTGTATGGTGAGTTTTGTTTAGCAAATTATGTGATTTTCAGTTGCAAATAGATGTAGGGCCAGCCACAAAATAATAACAGACTGACCATTCTTTTTTTTTTTAAAGTAAAAATAATTGCTCTCTTTCTCTAGATACCTCTGGTATGGTCTTCGACACTAACTTGAAAATGGTTATGTCCCAGGGAGGGACGTTTGACAGAATGAAGGAGAAGGTAAGGACTGAAAACGATCATAACATCAAACTTAAACTGAAACTGCAATTCTTGTTTTGCATATAGTGTGTTTTTATTAGGCATGATAACAAAGTTCCTCCTACAATAGTTTGAGGGGCATCAAGCGTCTTTGTCTACTGGCCAAGATGCTGTGTTTTAATATACATTGGATTTCAAGTCTACACACCCTTATTGAAAAATCTGCTTTTGATTACATAAATGCTAAAATCTAGAATGTCAGAACATTAATGTCACCTATTAACCAACAAACTTTAAGTAAAAAACTGGCAAATATACATCTTGCTATGATGTCAGGACTTGTTGGCAGATTGGTGGGTGTTCAACACAGAATATCAACAAAAGGCGATAATATAACCTTTACTTAAGTCTGTTACAGGGAATGGCAGTCAGGCCTACTTCGCCACATTGTAAAACAATCCTGGGTTAGGGTTAATACCCTGTGTAATATCCCCAAGTGTATGTACCATTAAGATAAACCTTTTCCTTTTTTGTTGTATCATTCTTTCTTGTTTCTTCACAGATTAGCGCTGTCAGGGCTGTTGTTCCCAACAAAAGCAACAATGAAATAGTTTTGGTGCTGCAGCACTTTGAGAACTGCGTTGATAAGGCCGTCCAGGCTTTCTTAGAAGGTATGGGAATGACTTAGGGATCACTGATGGGATTTAGAACAGACAACCTACTTAGATTTATGGGAAATGCCTCTTTTATTTTATTTAAGAATCCTATTTGGTGTGTTCACATCTTTTTTTTTTTTTATTCTAGTGATGCATGTATTGAGTGGATTTACCTGTTTATTTTGGTACAGCTTGGCTCACGTCACATCATAACTTGTGTTATGGAATGCTTGTTATGAATAGGCAGAGACTAATTATAGAAAAAGGGAGGTGTCTCCACAGATCTCATGTAGGCCTACGTATAGGGAATTTGACCTAAGATAATGGGTTAAGTATTTGGTGTGTCATGAACAACGTCATTGAAGAGTTTTCCTCATAACCTTGTATTCTTTTTGCCCCTTAGGAAGTGCCATTGAAATCTTGAAGGAATGGAATGTAACCGGTAAAAAGAAGGTAAGTGGTTTAGTGCAGCGTGTAGCCATCTGTATGACAAGGCAACATCAGTCTGAATGAAACGTATGTGTCATGAATTAAGGTGTTGCCTTTAGGTACATCTTTTATTCACAGTGGACAGCAGTAACAAGTTCCAAAGATATCCAGATTGCAGTGGTCTAACTCACTGCATCACAAAAGTTGCGTCATTGTGGCCAGGTGTTTAAATCCTGGTGGCTGCTTGGGGGTCTAGCAGACGGCACCGGGAATTGGCTGGGTGGATGGCTGACAGGGCTGCCTTGTCTCTGCTCTCGGATCACCTTGTTGTACCTCAGGGATCTTGAAGCTCAGTCTTAGTTGTTGGCCAGGGAATGTGCTCACACTGTGTGCCCCAGCAGATTTTGTGTTTAAGGTTGATGGGAAAAATTTGTCATGCACAGAGGCACGGCAGGTAAATGGCAAATTAGCGTTTATTTGTTTGTTTAACTTAATTAGACAACAAGAAACTATCCCATTAATGTTTTACGTTACATTAGCTAGCTAGCTTCGTTGTAGTAGTTGCTAGATAGGGATGAGCCAAGATGGGAGGGGGCGATGCAAGTTGAATGAAAAATGTTTGGAGGAAGATACGTTTCCGAGGTGATTGGTGCAAACAGGAAACAAGTATGAGACAAGGTGCAATTTGTTGGACCTAGACCATGCAGCAGAGCTACGCCATAGTCTAGGTCATGAGTTTGTGGTAATGGTTTAAAAGTGTTGAACGGCTTGAAAGGACTGCTGCTACACTACTTGCATTGAGTCACGTCCAGTGGCAGCGTCCAAGACAGGATGACGCACATGTTCATTCTCTCTTGTGAATTGAAATAAAAAATCTATCGATTTTTGGGGGCGGATTGGGTGTTTTTAATAAAAATGTCCTACAAATAATGGTAATTCATATTAGCTTATTATGTAGGGATGTTTGTTTCAGCTCTTGGGCCTTCTGGCATTACTTTCATCAGTATTCTGGGTTATTGTTTTTTGGAAGCTGCCACAGGTCAGCTGCCACACCAACCTTGATATGGTAGAAGTTGGATGATGTTTGGCAAACAACTGATCGTTGATTGTGAAAAACGTAAAGATATTTAACTTAACATTATTAAAGAAATTACATTCTTCATCTGCTCTTCTGATGGCAATGTTACGTGCTTATTGGTCATACACCGTTACAAAAACCTATGTTAAAGTGGGCCTCAATTAATTACATTTTTGGATCTTAAATTTTATGTTTAAAAAGATCTTAAAAATAGTGCAAGAACCGTGATTTGCGAATAATTTATACCCATATTTAATTGAAAATAGTACACGGACAACATATCAGATGTTGAAACTATACATGTCCATTATGAATTTGATGCCAACAACACATTTAAAAAAAGTTGGGACAGGGGCATGTTTACCACTGTTGCATCACCCTTTCTTTTAACAATACTCCGTTAGCGTTTGGGGACTGAGACCAATTGCTGTAGTTCTGAAAGTGAAATGTATTCCAATACTTGCTTGAAATAGGATTTCACCTGCTCAACAGGGTCTCTTTTGTCATATCTTTTGTCGTTACACAATGTGCCGATGTTCTCAATGGGTGACCGGTCTAGACTGCAGGCAGGCCAATTTAGCACCCAGACAATTTTACTACAGAGCATTGCTGTTGTAATATGTCCCGAATGTGGTTTGGCATTTTCTTGCTGAAAATAAGCTAGGCCTTAGTCATAGTTTGGGTGGCAGCATGTATTGCCCCAAAACCTGTATATATTGTTCAGCATTAATGGTGCCTTCACAGATGTGCAAATCGCCCATGTCATGTGCCCTGATGCACCTCCATATCATCATGGATTGTGGCATTTGAAATGATCAAAAGCCAAATGGTTTATAATTTCACATTTTTATTTGTCAGACCACAAGACACTTTTCCACATCACCTCAGTCCATCTCAATTAGCTCGGGCACAGAGAATACGACTGCCTTTTTGGATCTTGTTTATATCTGATTTATTTTTCCTCATGAGTTTCAACTTGCATTTGTTGTTGATGCAGCCACATACTGTGTTCACAGACAATGGTTTTTGGAAGTGTTCCTGATCACATGGAGTGATTTCCACTACAGAGTCATGTCTGTTTTTAATGCAGTGCTGCCTGAGGGCCCAAAGATCACTGCCATTCAATATTGGTTTTCGCCCTTGTCCCTTGCATAGAGCACTCCGGATTCTCTGAATCTTTTAATGATATGTACTGTAGATGAGATCCCCAAACTCTCTTTGCAATTTTACGTTGAGAAATGTTATTTTTAAATTGTTTCACTATTTCCCTGCAGTTTTTCACAGGGTGGTGAACCCCTCCCCTTCTGCACTTCTGAAAGACTCATCCTCTCTGGGAAGCTCTTTTTATACCCAGTCAAGTTACTGACCTGTTGCTAATTAACCTAATTAGTTGTGACATGTTCCACCAGGCTTTTTTCACATTATTGCATTTTTTTCTTTACATTTTACCCATCATCCCAACAATAGGAAAAACAGGGTTGTAAATGTCAGTGCAAAAGGGGTAAAGCAAGAACCCTAAACAAGAACCCTAAACAAGAACCCTAAACAACACTGTTTATCCCCTTGTATCCCCTTTTTTACATTGAATCAGCACCTATATGTCTTGCAGACCTGCAATCTGCTCAACTCTTGGTATGAATTTATTGAATGAACCTACAAAAGCTATGAAAGGTTTTATTCTGCTGGGTAAAATCTGATTTGTATTTTTTAACATTCAGCCTAAGAAGAAAAAGAAGCCAAAGCCTCAGCCAGAGCCTTCGGCAGAGGAGCCTTCCCCAGCCGAGACCACACAGCCCTTGGAGTCTGACAGTAAGGAAGAGGTGAATGGTTTCCATGCCAATGGCTCTGCGATGGATGGAGACTCAATAGACTCTCTGAGTGAGCAGTTGGATTCTGCCTCACTGGATGCAGCTGAGCTGGATTCTGAGCCTGTTACTTTGGAAATCCCAGGTATTCTATGACTGGTCTTCTTGCTTGTATATTTTTTGCATTCTGCAATCTTTGAATTAGTTACTAGCCTTTCCTTTGCTGACAGGTGCAGAACCAGACTCTTTTTGTAGTGGCCCAAGCACCAACCCTCATGCTGTGGGAGGAAGGAATCAGCAGCCTCCCAGGGGCAACAAGTTCCGTCCCAGAACCAACTCCCAGCAGTCATCCACTTCCTCGGTGCTCACCACTGATGAGAGCCAGCAGGGATCGTCTGGTGCCAGGAAAATTGGTTTGTGCCAAATTGTATTATTTCTATTGAATATTGTCAAATTCATGGCTTCCCTGCAGTGCATGGGTGAAGCACAGTCCCAGGTGCCCTGTTGTGTTTTGCCTGTGTATAAACCTGGAATACGTGCACTGGAGTGTCTAAACATTAGTGCCCACTAACCCTGTCCTTTCGATTCTCAGCACCCAACATTGACCGTTCTGTGAAGGACCTGCAGAGATGTACTGTGTCGCTTACTCGCTACAGAGTGGTGGTCAAAGATGAGATGGATTCCTCTATCAAGACCATGAAGCAGACATTTGCTGATCTCCAGAGCTGGTACATCTCCCCACTTAAACTACACTACATTACAAGTAATTCATTTGTAAAGGTGTAGTTCATATTTTGAATATTAACACTTGGATTTAACCAATGTTTAACCAATGTTAACCGGTGTTAGATCCCAACACTTGGATTTAACCAGGTTTGGGATCAGTACTAAAGGAAATCTGGAAGGAAATCATAATCATTATTGGATCAAAAACGAAGGAAGACTGGGCATTTAGATAAAAGGGACCCTGTTGTTGCTGAGTAACCATTAATAGCAATAGTCACATTTGAACATTACTCGTTGATGCAGTAAGTAGTATTATGTCCCCCAACACTGATGCCCTAACATAACACAAATGATCCAAGATGGTAAGGAGAATGTTAGCCAAAGCAATCTAGAAGTTTTGTATGATGATATCAGTTTTTATCACAAACTCAAAGTGCAGCACCGTCACCTCTGCTCTACCATCGCTGGTATCTCTGTTAGTATTACGTGAATGCTGCAAACCAGTGTTAATGTAGTAGACAAAGTACAGCCTCTATCTAATCATAAAACATTTAAAGAATCATGGTCACCTTATCTTATTAAGCAACAACTCATGTGTCTGACATTCTCCCCACTCCTTCCCCCCTCTCTCTCTCAGCTTAATGGACAGAGAGGTTACTCTGTTGACAGAGATGGATAAAGTCAAAGCAGAGGCTAGTGAGTACAACACATTTCAATCATTTTGACTGTGATGCATATAACTTTGTTTTTTGATTCTTATTGTATTTGTCTCTTTACTTTTCATGAAAGCCTTTGTCCCAGTGAGGAAATTACAGATGGGATAAATATAGTCCCAGGTCATAAGGTCCACTTGCGAAAAACAGCACTCTTCAAATGCGCAGTACTGATGTTTTCAGTGTTATCTTGTGTCTCTGTGGCATTCCCAGTCGTTAATGTAGTAAAACATGACCATGCTGCATATTTTACCAAGCCATTCTCCAACCCCCCCCCCCCCCCCCACACAGTGTTGTGTGTTCGGAGCCTGTAGAAAGTGAATAGTTTCAGGTTTCAAGGGATACTAAATGATGTCTTTGTGTCTGTATGGGGAATTCAGGGATTGATGTTGAAACATTAGAGCAGTTTTTTCACGTAACACCACAAGCCCAACATTTCTTCAAATGTATCATTCTCTGCCCTAATACCTTCACACACCTTTAAACACCTACTCAGTCAAGAGAATTTATTAATTGTTCAAATAGTACAATAAACAAGACATCAAAACCATGAAATAGCAGGTGGAATGATGTATTAACCAACAAACTGCTAAGCAGATCCAAAATTAAATTAATATTGAAGATTTTTTTTAAAGTAGCCATCCTTGTCTTTAAGACTGCCTTGCATGCACCCATTGGGCATTCCTCCAACCAGCTCACCTGGAATGCATTTCAATTAACATGTGTCTTGTTAATTTGTAGATTTCTTTTCTTGAATTTGTTTGAGCCTTTAATTTGTTTTGTGGCTTATTTTTGTTGTGACTTAATATATAGAGGCCCCTTATTATGTCTGTTCTGTTGTAGTCCATGAAGTGGCAAAAACATCTAAAATAAGAAATTAAATAACATTATTTTAAGACATGAGTGTCAGTCAATCTTGAAAATTTCACAAGTGCTGTATCAAAAACCATCAAGTGGTGTGATAACTGGCACTCATGAGGCACAGGAAAGGAAGACTCAGAGTTACCTCACTGCTAAGCATGGAGGAGGATGTGTTATGGTGTTGGGGTGATTTGCTAGTATCACTGTGATGTTTTCAGAATTGCAGGCACACTCAACCAGCATGGCTACCACAGCATTCTGCAGTGATACGCCATCCCATCTGGTTAGCACTTAGTGGGGCTATCATTAGTTTTTCAAAAGGACAGTGGCCCAATACAAACCTCCAGGTTGTGTAAGTGCTATTTGACCCAGAAGGGGAGTGATGTTGCTGTATCAGATGAACTGGCCTCCACAACCATCTGATCTCAACTCAATTTAGATGGCTTGTGATGAGTTGGACCACAAAGTGAAAGAAGTGTAGCCAAATGGCGCTTAGCATATGTGACAGCTCCTTCTAAACTGTTGGAAAAGTATTCAAGATGACTACATCATGAAGCTGGTTGAGAGAATTCCAAACTATAAAATATTAAAAATAGAAATGAATTTAATGTTTAACAATTTTTTTTGTTTATAGATTATTCAATATATGTTATTTTATAGTCTTCTATTTTTTAAGAATGATTAGAAAATATACTGCTCAAAAAAAGGAAACACTTAAATCACACACCGGGTCTCGATGAACAAAATAGATCAAAATCTTTATAGTACATTGTGCAATTTGTTGAGAACAAAATGACGTAACAGTCAGTGGAAACCAATCACCAACCGATTGAGGGCCGGATTCAAACACGAAAATCCAAGTACACAATTGAAATCACAGGCTGTTCAAACTTAAGTGAATTTTGAAAATTCATAAAATGACTCAGTAGCGTGTATGGCCCCCACATTGTCCTGCACCAGGAGAAACCCAGGGAGATGGGTCTGAGGATTTCATCACAGTGCCTATTAGCAGACTGTACTGTTTGCCGGCACATGGAGGTCTGTGCAACCCTTCAGGGATATGCCTCCCCAGACCATCACTGACCCACATGTGCTCAGTGGTAATGTGCTCTCATCTGTGAAGAGAACGGGGCGCCAATGGTGTTATGCTGTGATTTGTTCCCTTTATTGTTTTGAGCAATGTAGTAAAAATAAAATACCTTTGAATGAGTAGGTGTGTCCAAACTTTTGACTGGTACAGTACATCAGATGTGTATTACTGTGAATGAAAACACTTGCTTAAGCATGAAAGTAGTTTCAGTCATTTGTGTCTCCTTAGCAACTGATACTCAAACTATACCTTTTGCTCTGTGAAAAAATCTATTTGGGGGGGTATTTTTCTTTCCTTCACCCTGAAAACAGTCAGCACTTGGGTTCTATCAAATAAATTAATTCATTTGGCGTCTGGAGTTAAGTATACAGTGTATTGAATCTTTTAGTAAAAAGCTAGCCAATTAATAGAATTATATATTACATTGAAGACATACATAGTACCAATCTTCAGTGGGTTTTATTCATAATTTTTTACTGTCATGTTTACCAGGTCAAATATTTTGAGGACTCAATGACAAATGTATATCTTTATAACTGAAGGCTTCTGAATAGTTTAGGAATGGTTAACTAATAATGTGTATCTGTGTTTAAGTGGCCATTTTGGATGGGCGTCAAAAGAGAGCAGAAGAGCTCCGCAGGCTAACTGACAAATCGGGATCCATGTCTGAGGACCAACTGAGTGAGCTGCGTGCTGACATTAAGGTAAGTTGACTGGTAGAACCACTAACTAGTCAAGACAATCTTGTAACGTTTATTAACACTGGCTAAGGAGTATGCTGTATTTCAATTTCACCATGATCTTCTATTGAAAAGTAACTCCGATATCTTGTCTCGTCTTTGTGTAGCACTTTGTGAGTGAACGTAAATACGATGAAGACCTGGGAAAAGCTGTGAAGTTCACTTTCGATCTGGAACCTCTTAAGACCAGCATTACAGGATTTGGATCAGGTACAGTTCTGTGTTATACTTGATTTGATATATTTCCTCAGTGTGAGTGTATTGCATTGCTATTTGAGGGTAATTCATCTGCATCCTTGAGTTTACATTTTTTTACATGCACAGAATTAAGTACAACTCTGTTTACAAAAAGTTGGGCTGCTGTGTAAAATGTAAATAAAAACAGAATCCAAAGATGGGCAAATCATTTAAACCCTGTTATTTAATAGAAAATGGTACAAAGACAACATATTGAATGTTAAAACTGACTTATTTATTGTTCCAAATATATGCCCACTTTAAATTTCATGCCAGCAACACATTTAAAAAAATGGGCAGCAGAAGACTGGAAATCTTGTGTAATACAAAGAAGAACCTAGTGAAACAGCGCTCAACTAATTGGGTTAATTGGCAACAGGTCGCCATTGTCTGTGACCACAGTTTGCCGCTACATCCACATATGCAAGTTAAAACTCTACCATGCAAAGAAGAAACCAGATATTAACAAGCTCCAGAAACGCTGCCGTGTTCTCTGGGCCCAAACTCATTTAGGATGGACTGAGGCAAAGTGGAAAAGTGTCCCAACACATAAGTCATGAAATTATTTTTGGGAATCATTGATGCCGTATCCTCTGGAATAAAAAGGAAAGGAACCATCCGGATTGTTATCAGTACACTGTTCAAAAACCGCCATCGGTGATGGTATGGGGGTGCATTAGTGCCCATATAATGCTGAACAATATATACAGGTTTTAAAGCAACCTATACTGCCATCCAGACTGTCTTTTTCAAGGAAAGACTTGCTTATTTCCGCAAGACAATGCCAAACCACCTTCTGCACATATTACAACAGCATGGCTCTGTAGTAAAACGGATTAAACAAAAAAATAGGTTAAAGGAGTCCCAAACTGTTCAGCAGCTGAAATTCTATATCAAGCAAGAATGGAAAAACATTTCACTTTCAAAATTACAGCAATTGGTCTCTTCAGTTCCCAAACGCTTACAGAGTGTTAAGTTGAAAAAGGGGAGATGCAACACCATAATAAACGTGCACCTGTCCCAACTTCTGGGAAATACCTTTCAAAATGGGCATCATATTCAAACAAGATTTCTCTGTTTAAAAATTTCATATGTTGTCTTTGTTACAACTGTAACCAAAGTTGACACCTAATTGAAAAGACGCTTCGCCATCATATGCAATGGGTAAGGTTGCAAACAAACATGCTATTTCCATGTGGCAATAGACACCCTTACTTTTAACTAACCCATTAGTTAAAAAAAATAATAAATCTAATCAGAGATCCAAAATATTTGGAAATCACAAATTACTTGGAGCGTCCCGCCATACATAAATGAGAAACTGGTTTTGTCTGTCATAAACCAGAGCCATGAATTAAAAGTCAGGTTTCAGAACATCTACCGTGTTTGCGTCTTGTCTTGCACCGATGGTAAAAATGAGAGGAGAGATGTTGTTCTGAAAGCTTCAACATGTTTGAAGTTTCAGCAGATTAGTTTAGTTCTAGTTTATTAGGCCTCGACGGTTGAGTCTATTTTTGTTGAAGTAGCAGCATACAGCATTCCCAACTGTCAGTCTACAGTAAAACCAGAATGGTTACAAACCAGCGATTTAAATGGAGTCGTCTGATTTTCAACAATATTCACCTTTGCTCTAAACTTGACATTTTATTTTTACCCTGTGTTGTTGAAATTAATCTAAAATATCTAAAGGAGCTAAAAGACAACTTGTCAGGGGTTTAGTAATGTCGGGACAGAATGTGTCGTGTTTCCTCACGCTGCCTTCTCCTGCCAGTGTACCACCCTCAGACCGGCTACTCAAGCCGCTCCCGCTGTAGCTCCACCTCATCCTCTGTCACTGGCCTGGGATCCCTAGAAAACCCTCCCTCCCAGCACCAGGGCTCCAGCTATGAAGGACGTCAGCCCAACAAAACGGTCAGCTCGCAAAGCTTTTGTGGATGTGTAACGAATAGAATTGCTCAACAGTTTTACTGGTGTTGTTTTGCTGGGGGTCATACAGTATGATGTTGCTTTGTGCCCTTTCAGACTTTCCAAGGCAACAGGCGATACACTGCAGGCCCAGGGTACCATTCTGGCGGGCAGAGGTTTAACGGCAGCTCCTATCGGGACAGGAATCCTAATCGTGGTGGCTACCGGTCCCAGGGTTACCAAGGCTCCCAGGGCAACCAGGCCCATGCCGATGGGCCTGGCCATCCTACCACTGCTCCCACGCAGTCCTCCAGCTTCACCCCCACTCCATCTTCTTCTTACCGGCAAGACCACCCTTCTCATAATGGCTTGCCCCAAAGGCCTCCGCGGACACACTGCCCTTGACACCGGAATTCTCTGGCTACTAATCCTGGCACCCCACCCTCGACACCTTGTACCCTTTCCCCATCACTAACTCCTTTCGATGAAGAATAGAATACAAGTTTACATATTTTTGTCAATTGAGCTGTAGTGCCACCCATAGGCAAAATTATTCATCCTCCAAACTTGAAAATTAGCTACCCATATTCTACCATTTTCTCCATCCTTTGGAATGCGCAATTAACACCTTTATTTTCATGCCTGTTGATCTAGCAGCTAGGAGGTCCCCTTGTGTGAGTCTGATTTGTTTGCTACTTCAGAGGCCAGTGTTATTTGATAGGATTTAAATGCATTTTGTGCACAGCTTAAGGGCATCCATGTTTAACAATCTTAAGTTGTAGTCTTATTTCATAGCATTTATACTGCTATGATTTTATAGTTTTTGTTCTAAAGCATCCATTTTATTTTGTTTGTTTTGCAGTCCATCAAGCCATTTCAGTTCCATACATTAGACCATACATGGCAAGCTTACAGGTGTCACTAGTATGTATAGGAGGTTGTCATCTGTGCCATACAATCAACACTACATTGTTTTATTTGTATCTAATTCATTTAAAGCTTTTCACATAATGGTTGTTCCTGTAAATAATATGTAATCATTGAAATGGACAAAGAATACATTGTTAGTCCAAACTAGCAGATGAAACAGAAGGCTAATCATTTAGGATGTTGCCTGATTTGCAGTTGTTTATTACCGTCACATGTAAATTGAGAATGGTTTAGTGGCTAGTTGTCCTGTTCTCTCTTGTATAATCTGCAGAGAGGGCTTGTTTTCTTTATTAGATACATATTTATTATGTGTGACTCCACTTCTCAAATCTCAGGTATGAGAAAGGAACCTACACTCCCCTACAACTGTAGTCTGGATTTGGACATCTGTTAGTGCATCTATTAAGGTGTTATTTGGTCTATGCTTGTTCTCCTAATGTTCAGTGTATTTCAGACGGGACCATAAACCACACACTTGTCATGCTTGCCTTGTATCACAGTGCAACGTTTGCCTTTCAAGAAATGCAGAGATCATGTCTGCATCACAAACACTTAAGTGCACACGTGTGTTCTTGTACATTACTGGAAAGTGAGCTTTAGGACATGGTTGCCCTTTTTTGATACATTTGTTTTCCACATCCTAGAGATTAGAAAGATCTGATCAAATTTGTAAATGCTGTTCCGGTCTTTTCGGAATTTGTTTAATGGCTGCTGAGTTAGGACTAATTTAAATGTCAATGTAAGGATTCAAGAGTCTTTGAAGTCTGCAAAAATTGAACAAAATGTGGATCAATACCTCATTGTTGCCCATTTTCACTGCCTGGTGGCCTAATATAATTTCCAGGGCACTGCATTTCAGATTTCTGGTAATGATGACTTGTCATGGAGCTTGGTGACATTTCCCATAAGCAAAGTAGTCTTTTCAAGCTGCAACATGTGTAGTAGGTCATACAAACTAGCTCTTTTCTCTGAGTAAAATAGAGAAGCTAACCTCCAATGTTGTTGATAGGTTACCTATGTGTAACTTCCTATGTTGGTGTTGGAAGAAATGTTAGTCATGTTTGTACAGACGTCTTTGCTAACACTGTCAATGTGCCCTTATTACTGTGTAACTAGCAGTAATTACTGTTGTAACAAATGACAGAATTTACTATAAAAGGGTAATATTGTTCAAGAATCTGTCGTTACACAATTATTACCCTTGTGTAATGTGAATAAATAATAACTTGTGTAATTATTAATCTCTTGTTCCACTCTGTAATTGGTAATTGCATATTTGAATGTCAGCTGTGTATTACCATTTTAACACCAAAATGTGGCGTTACACAGGACTACCAACTCCACGGTAATACCAGTGTTGACACCACCGTGAGCTAATGATTTAAAGGCTAGGATCTGTTCATTCAAATTCCTATGTCCCTACAACGTTTTTACATTTCACCTCGTTTGATGGGACCACCAGTTCAAATATACTGTGCCCCATCATAATTGTTGTTAAACGGACATATTTCGATCAGTATGATTTTAACACTGCTATTACCTGTGCAGTTGAAGGTCGCAGACCCACGTATTTAACAAGGTCAAATTTGGTATATGATATAAAAATGGTAATTAGCAGGTGACTTATTAAAAATGCAGTGTTACAAATATACATAGTGGAACAAACGTGTAATAGTGGCTGAAGTGAAACAATCATTGTTCCAATTGAGTAATAACTCATTCCATATCACCATTTTGTTAATAGTTATTACTGTTATTCATATAGTAATTAGGGCAATTTATAATCGTGTTACCAAGTCTTCTTTTCATAGGAGTATTTGGTCTGAGGAAAACAGTGATTATTATTTTTTTTTTTGTTTTTATTGCACGTCTACTTAGGCAATGTACTTGCGGTTTGCTTGTCCAATGGTTTACAATGTCTTACAGTAAGGACCGATCAGTTAATATGTACGTGTAACTGTGATTGAGCAGTTAAGGCTTTGCAGACAAGATCTTCCTGCTAGCCGATTTATCCTAATATCTTATTCAACTGCAGAGATACATGCGCTATGTAGCATTGTATCTCCACAACACATTGCTAGTTATTAACTTTCGGTAACTTCAAGCATGTACAGTAGTGTTTCTTACAGTTGTCTAATAGCTAGTCATTCTGCATAGGGAATGAATTATGCCTGTCTGTCTCTTTTACCAAATGTATGTATACTCACATTCACTCACAGCTTTTTCTATATTCCAAACTATCTGGATAGGTTATCGCCAAAGATCATTTCTTTCCCAGTTCGATCTGCTGCCTTTTTCCTTCCTATACCTATAAAAAAGTACTCTTGTGATTGTTTTCCGACTTGAGAATCTATTTTAGATTTAAAAAAAATCTTTTTTCATTAATCTTTTCTGTATGTGTGTCTAAAGAACTTGTGCTCACGTGGGGCATTTTATGTTCAGCTGAGTGTACAGTTTATCTCTGGAGGTGTTTTCATATATGTAGAGCTGTAGTTCAATAAGTTAGATAATCTTTTTCATTTGGTCAAGTTGGTTTAACATTGCCAAATGTAAAACTAACTAAAATGCGTAAACAAAACCATGGGTTCCCACTAGTCATTTGTTTAAGGGAGAAACACGCTCAACACATCTACAATTATCAAGAAACACGTTGTTACCCAGACTTCATATTATTGTTGCTTTGGTCTTCCAACAACTTGCAGAAGGATGTTAGCTGTGCTAACAGATGTGAATTGGCTGTATAATATAGGCTATACACCTGGTAGTCTCAATCTATGTCATATGCCCCCATAAATGCTATGCTACAGAATGTTTCAATGATACCAAGTTTCAATGATACCATTTTGGGCATGGTTGCCATGTCAAATGTTTGCAGTTAAAAAAAGTATGCAGCGCGCCTCTTTTTTTTTTTCTTTTCTGAGTTAGGTCTGTGGCTATTAGCCGCTTAGAAGCGCACCACCGCACGAATGGAATCGGACTTAAAACACTGTTTGAGGGAGACACGGTACGACATTTAGTGTTTCTAAGAGAACGAAACAAACTGCACCAAATCAATTTGTTGTGAACCCTCCCAACAATCTACTTTATCCAATTCTTCCTGTCTGACCTTATGTGCTTGTACTTTTGAAAATGTTTAAAAACAACTGTAAACTGAAGTGCCTTCTCTTGTCTACAATTCATTCACCACTCCCATCCCTCAATCTTTAAGTATGGACCAAAGACATCTGCCCCCTCATCCATTCCAATACAAGCAACACCTGGACTCCAATCCCCCCCTCCCCCCGAACACACACAGAAAGGCACTCTTTTCATTTATTATTAAAATGGTTTGCAATACACGTGTCTTTTGTCAATTGCTTTTCTTTTTCAACACTTATAAAAGTAAGGTAAATAAGGAAACAATTGTTTTTTAGGACAACGTATACACAAACTAGTCAACGGTATAGATAGCTTGAAGTATTACTAATGGGACTGTATGATTGGTAGATATTCAACTGAAACTCTTAAACTTTTCGAGGTCAGATGCTCTTTTCAGTTGCAGAGACACAAGCGCTGGATAGCATTTTCTCCCCAACACCATGCTAGTTGTTAACTTGTGGTAAGACCGTAGTCTTACAGTAGTGATTCTTACAGTTAGTTATGCTCACACTCTCAGGTTTTCAACATCTCAAGCAAAAATAATTCGAGTTTGATCTGCTGCCTTCTTTCCCTTCTTACCCTTCTACCAATAAGTGTACAAAATTTTTTCTTCTGATGTGACAAAATGTGAAACTCCTTAATGTATCTAAATATATTAACAGTGGGTGACTACCCCCATAGTCTTCATGAACAACAATGAAAGGAAGAGTGGTAATGCTGCTTGTCAATTGTCATTGCTTGCTATGCATGACTTAACATAAAGCATAAAATACCACCTCCCATAACCTTTAAACCTGTGCGGTTAGAAAGAATATCGATCAGCAAGGAATTAATGGATGGGAACAGTATGCATTTCCTTTACCTGAGAGCAGGCTATGACTCTGCACTACTTTGCCTGGTCCAGTTCTATTGCACAACATTGTTTCTGCAGCAGTTCATTGTACACTACTACAATATTATGATTAGCAGGTGCCAGACAAGGTGTTGAGGATTCCTCAAAAAATTACATTTCTCTGACCTGCCAAACATGTAAGTAGAGGTATTTTTCAATCTGCTCTGAGTGATGACTAATTGCCATTCTCCAGGCTCTTCAAGAGTTCATATACCATGCTACCCGCAGAGATGTGTGAGAAGAACACAGCTACTGGTACATTTTGTCAGCAAATGTAGTCAGACGAAAAGAAAGCTCAACTCACTTCAGCTTTCTTTTGCCTTCTGCAGACAAAAACTAGGTAAAAAAAAAGAGTGAAGATGAACAATGGTTCAGACAACTTTTCAGTGCTAACTGACCAAAGCACATACAAAGCAATGTTACAGTATATGTAACTAGGTGAATGTTTTTGTTCTGAAGCATTTGGACTGAGTACTATCGTTCTGTTTCACTTGGCAGCCAGTTCCTATCTTTTAAGAACATTATCGGAAGATTTGCCTGAAGTGTGAGGGATATCAGAGATCTAGAATCACAGCAGTTCTGAGGACTCATGGTGTAGAAGAGGTTACTGTTGGTTATAGTGTTTGATGCGTCTGTCTTTCTTGGGGTTAGTGGTCCTCTGAAAGATCTTATACAAGACCATTCTGCTCATGGCTCTGTTTCAGTCAAGCAAGTGGGGAAAAATCCATGTGTATTCAATACAGCTTTTCTGCTTGGAATTCAACTGAATACCAAGTGCCGGTTTTGCAGGCACAGACTGACCCGTAGTTTACAACTTAAAAAAGAAAAATCGATGGAACCGGCCCCTGTAGTTGCACACTGGTCACCGGGCATGGCTTAGGTGGCCTGGTGAGATGTGGCCTTCATCCTGTCAGCCTTAAAGATTTTTCAGTGAATTCAGGTGTTTAACTGTAGCCCTTAAGTGTCATAATTTGTTCCCTCACTTAGGGAACTGGAAATATAAACATAATAGAATCTGATTGTATGTGCCACACAACTGCATTATAACAATAATCTAATCAATCTGTGGCTCAGATGTAGGCCTAATGTGCACATGAACTTTATAAACTGACAACTGCATTCAGGGGAGCTGTCGATACGATATACTATACTTTGGACGAAGGATACGTACATTTCTGTTCTCGTCAGACTCTTGTTGACAACATAAACAGCAGATGTCTCAGTGAATTGCATCAAACATTTCCAAGTATGATCAGCAGATGGGGCTGTGCAATCACACATTCAGGTTTCACCCCCTGCACTAGTATATGTGAGAGATGAATTAAGGTCTAAGCCAAAGAGTTCTTGGAAGCCACATCTGTATGATCCATTATATCAAAATCATAATTTAACAATGTTTTGATGCTATACAATGTTTGCTCACTGTCATTATTTTGTCAATACAATAAGTGGGCAACTCTAACCATGAGCATGTTAAGCAAAACAAATCTGCAAATACAAAAGAAATTGAATTACTAGTCAGATCATATTGCCATTTCAAGACATGGAACATATGTCTGTTGGCTATAATTCTTCAGAGTCAGTGACAAAGAGAGTATAACTTCCCATCTAACTCCAGGCTATAAAATAGATATAATGTATGCTAACCCAGGGGATGTTGTGCTTATTAAACAAAGGCAAATTGCTCATGGTAATATATGTGTAAAATATTAGTAATGATATGCATATATATAGATATATAGTGTGTGATAAGGCAAAGAAAAGTGGACACGCACACGCACAGCTCCGGAAAAAATGAAGCGATCACTGCAACTTTTTCTTTCCAAAAAAGTAGAAAATTAAGGTTTTGAAAGAGGAACAGAAGGGTACTGTATTTATAGCAATTATTTACCAAGACTTTCAGCCATTCTGCTCTCAGGGTTAGCAACAAAGGATTCTAGCTTTAAGTAAATAGCTTTTCCATAACCATAAAATTTATTCAGCTTTAATTACAGACATCAAGAAACAACACTATAAAAAGTTCATCACATTTTCAAAATACAGTTCTTTGCCCATGTAAACAACATGATGTACATCAAAATGACAAACACTTAAAAAAAAAATCTAACACATTTTCTAATTTTTTTTATTAGATCTAGATCTGAGAACATCAGAACCTTTCTGTCCTTAATGAAAACGTGAATGGCTATGTCAGATCAAGGTACTGTACAGACGGGCAATATAAAGTATAAAGTCGAGACATGGTCACAACCTCTTCCAGCACTCCATCACTGGTTAATGACTTATCCACTTCATACTTCATGGGAGTCAATACTTCGTGAGTACTGGTAGTTACAATACAAAATAAAAAGCTAATTCAAATTGAGAGATAACCATATAATTCAGAACTTTCATCAGATTGGCAGGAATGTCTTTAGGTACTTTTACTGTCCCATGACTGAGGGAAATACAGCTGTACCTGTGGGAGGGGGACTACATTCAATCAACGTGGACTGACAGATACCAAGTACCTCCATATACTGAAGTGTATTCATGCCCGATTTTAAGCAGACCCAACCAACATTAAACCCTTTAATGCATTGCCAGTTTCGTACTTTTTGGGCTACCTTGACCATCTCCTATGTCGCAGTCTGGGACTTTCCAGTCTAGCTTGCGACCTTTCTCGTAGAGTCCCTTCAGAACTTTGCGGACCTCATCATTCCCTCCTTCACAGCTAAGTTCCAGGTACTTCCTGTATAGAGCAAGGGCAGTGCGGGCGTCCTCAATACTGTCGTGGGTCTCTCCCTGGATGTTAAGGTCTGAGAAAACATGACATGGATGCATTTGGTAAATTACAGACTAAGAAGCAACTTTTATGTGCAAAACAGGGGTGAAGGAGTATAGGCTCTTACCTAGGAAATACCAGGCAAGAAATCGCAGAGAGATCATCCTCTTACGAGGCATATGAAACAGGTAAACTGTGTCAATAACCTGATCCTTGAGAACCTGAGCAAAGTAAATGAAAACACAGATGAGCTCCCACACTGCCTCCATTGAAATGGCTCTTTCTAATCTTAAAGGGGAACAACAGTCACATGATCATCCAACGGAAATCTCCTTCCATCTGAAAAGTCCCACCATGCAAACAAATCACTGGTTTAAAAGACAAATAACAGTGACAAGTGATTTTAGACAGAGCTGTGCTACTACAACCCCCTACTCAACTTACCGGCAGCACTTCTGATTGTTATGAGGTGAAGTCCACTTACCAAGAGGTATTCCTGAAAACAGAGTAATTTTTTTCAAACAATCCATTATTCAGCTCTGTCCCAGTGTGTACTTAGTGTTATTAGCATCGTCCAAATTCATGAATGGAAACTGGAAAAGCGGAAAACTACTCCAAAACACTTCAAACTACATTTGGTAATCTGTTGCGGCAGCATAGATTTTTTTTTATTGTACACTCACAAAAGAGAAGGCGGAATTGGTTGAATTCAAAAAGGCACAATCAAACTATGTCCTATAGCCACCATACACAACTTCTATTCTTTGGCAGTGACATTATCGCTGTGAGTGTGAACTTTAACCTCAACAGGCAAAGATAGGTTGCTTCGCCTAGCTGACCCATTTGTCAGTGGATATCAGAATAATATTTGTAATTGTGGAAATGGTTATAAGAAAGGTACAAGAGACATGGGAGAGTTGACTTCTGGTTTCACTCGTTGCCATATCTGTAAGGTCTGTTCACAGTTCCATCTCTCAACCATATCACCAGGAAGACATCTAGCCTCCAGGTTCCAAGATCCTCCATATCCCAATGACAAACACAGCACTCCTCCCAACTTTCAATCACCATACTAAGCCTGTTGAAGAGTTTGTGACAGCTTTCTAAAACTCTTTGATCCTAGCATGCCTTCCCCGGTTTATGATTCAGCCTATCCTAGTCTGTACCTTTTCCTAACCCCTTTTGACATAAGCACTTGTATTTTGGATTTTGCCTGCTAATGTACATTATTATGTATATTCTTGCTTTATCTATAATATTCAAATAATACTCATATTGTTCATATTCCCCATCCTACTCTTTTTTAAATTGCTGCTAGTTTACACTGTTAAGTATATTATTGCAACATTTTTTTGCAAAATGTTTGCTTTATATATTACTAATTTCTTACTGTGTAGATGTCATGTGCCATGTCACAAGAATTTCACTGTGATAATACCTCTGCTTCAAGTCATACTGTGGGAAAATTGATGGAGAAACTTTGCCAATGAGACATACGAGTATGCGAGAAACATTTAACTGCAGAAAATCATGACCCACATTCACTTCACAGGACTAAAAGCGAAAGCAATTCCATCAAGTTACCCAGTTCAATGTTCTATGTGCTATGTTATAATACACAAAGTACACAATGCCTTTAGATATTCTGGGCAAGGGTTGGGGATTAACGTGTTCACCCACATCCCCCTTTAGCTGCTCTCCAAGCTTATATTTGGTCAGTATATCATCTGTGTATTATGGTTAGAACAAGTCAGACCCTATCCCCCGAAAATGTCCTTCCTACTCAGTCAGGCATAAAATATATGTATTTTCCTTTTTTTCTCATGCAAATAAATTTGAATGTCCAAGGAAAATATCAAAGATGATACAGGTAACTTGCTTTCCAACCAGCAAATACTTGCTCCTCCTGAAAGAACGTGTGGATTGACACAATTGTGAGGAAAACTGACCGGTAAACACAGGAAGTACCTTTGAAATGAGAATATATATCATGAAAATTACAACTTTATTTTTAAGAATACAACATTGTCATGTTCTTTGAGGTAAATGACAATACTTGCCTTTGTTTGGGGAATTTCAGAGTAGTTTTCCGCTTGCAATGCAGCTTTGCAATATCGGTATGAACCATTTCCATTCATGGATTTAGATTTTGCTAATAATTACCGACTGGGACAGCGCTGAATAAAGGACTGTTTGAAAAAAATGACTATGTGCCTTCAGGAATATCTCTTAGGAAGTGGATTGTTAGAAAAATTTGAGCTTTGGACAAACTATCCCTTTACCCAAACAGGACTGATTTCCTAGACAGATAAAGAATAGGAATGCAGAAGAAAAAGCCAATACAACCATCAACAGTCTGTAAATAATGGAGCCAAAAAATTTGCTCTTTCAACAGTCACCAAAAAGATTTGTTCAACCAAAAAAGGAACCAGGCAAGCCTAGATCAGCCGGACCCCAACTGCAAGTGATGAATGTTGTTGCCTGCACTGGATTCGAACTGGGGTCGCCCACATGAGAGGCAGTGTCTTTAGCCACGACACCACGGAACTGCACACTTATCAAGTGTCGGTATAGCATCGACACCCATTAACATCGCATCAAGTTTGAATATTTCACTAGACACCATTGAGCGTTGTGTTAAACTAACTAACATTTCTAATTTAGTTTACCTCCACCAGAAATAGCATCAAATAGAAAATGTATGGCTATTGCCACTGGTCATTTTAACAGCTTATTAGCCATTTGTGAATGACATTGATACAATAAATATCAATATATGTGACGATAAGTGAAAAGACGAGAATCGGGATGTTCTTGTCTATCCTGGTTTCTAATTCCTTATGCAGACTTACCAGCAAATTTATAACCCGGAAGTCTTTCTGTAAACCATGGCCAACAAAGCGAACTCCAGTGTCGATGAGAAAGCGCAGCTTCAAGTACGTTGACTTCAGAGTAGTCAAGTGCTTGGAGGAAATCTTAGCATCCAGGTCCCCTGGTTTAATACCTGAGTACTGGGTCAGATAGTCCACCACCTACATCAGCGAAAGAATGAAGAATAAACAAAGGTGAGTTTACCCTTGGTCTCTTCGTTATAGATGCCCCGTTTCTGGATATATGCAACATTTGACTGCACATCAACATTTGACACACGTCCATCTTTGTGCTTATTACTGACATCATCATTTGCCAGGCCAAGAGGTTCACATTACCTGCTCTTGAGTGGAGATGTAATCATCAATGAACGGTACTCCCTCGTTGGGACCCTGACCGCGCACGCATGTGATCCGTGCCACTGACATCTGACTGGGCTTAATGGTCGACTTGGTGCCGTCGCTGCGTAGCTCCGCCTCCTCCTACATGTACACAAATAAACCATGGATTTAAATCCGCCGAGCTCCAAGCAGAGCTCCAGGCAGAGCTCCAGGCAGAGCTCCAGGCAGAGCTCCAGGCAGAGCTCCAGGCAGAGCTCCAGGCAGAGCTCCAGGCAGAGCTCCAGGCAGAGCTCCAGGCAGAGCTCCAGGCAGAGCTCCATGCAGAGCTCCAGGCAGAGCTCCATGCAGAGCTCCATGCAGAGCTCCATGCAGAGCTCCAAGCAGAGCTCCAAGCAGAGCTCCAAGCAGAGCTCCAAGCAGAGCTCCCTGATGCATGGCTGTTGACGGTCATCAGAGCTATTACATCGCTACGGTGACGCAAACTGAACCTGTACCTAAAGGAACCTCCTTGCCAGGCAAACATCTCGATGCCACTTCCTAACTTAGCAACCTGTTCTGGTGGACTGACCTGGTTGAGGGTGACAAACTCAGCGTCCAGTCCCACAAGGTCTCCAGCCTGCGGCATCTCACTGACCATGAGGGGGATGAATGTGGCGTGGCTCTTCCTCTGCTTCCGCGCCAGTGACGCCTCTGTCAGCAGCACACTGGCCTCGATAGGGTTTTTAACTGGCACAGACAGGCAAGCGTTGTGTGTTAGTGTGGCAGCATACAGACCAGGACAACCTGCCCCATCTTCACCAGGCTGTGAAGGGTTTTGTAGCCGCTGACTGTTCACCGATAAAGGAAGGCAAACATCTACAACTGAATTAAATGCTTTTATACGAGGGAAAACAACCTGTATGTAAAAATCAGTGTATGGTCACGCTGACCTTGAACTGCTAACTTTTCGTTTACGTCAAATAACAGGTAAATGACTTACTGCGTAGGTCGTATTTGTTGTGGTAGTTTCTCTTGGCGTAATACAGGATGGCTGGAACTTTCCAGTTTACATCAAACTGTGCTGCTTCAGCCTAAGACAACACAATCTAGGCATTTACTTACATTACATTTTCAGGATTTTTTGAATATGTTTATTTATACATAAGTTTCTAATGGGTTGATTTAGTGAGTCAGTAAATACTGACCTTGTCAATTGGCTCAATCAGGAAGTCATTGAAAAGATACCATTGTTGGTGAGTCACTCCCTAAAACAGAAAGGTGAAAAAGTGATAATTATGCATAATAAGACGGGTCTTAGCACATTCTCTGGATGTCTGTGGATGTGCGCCAGTCGTTGGGCTCTAAACAGACGTATTCCTCACCTCCTTTCTGACATGGTACGTCTCTCCCACTTTGATGTGTGCTACCAGGTTCCCCCCCGTGCGAGCGTCCAGTATATGAGGCACAGTAACCACCAAGTCATAAAGAGACGCTCCTTCTGCCTCCTCGGCTGAGCTCAGCTAAAAATCAATTAAAAAACGTTGTTTTAAAAGTGTTATCACCGAACTTCAATATAGCCAATGGAAGTCTTGGAAAAATACTTGGTGAGTAAGCCTATGAATGTGATGTCTAAGTAGCAGTCCGTTCACTCACCTCCTCTCCCTCAGGCCAGCTAGTCACCTCCAGGCCCTGGCTTTTGCTAATGGACATCTTCAGAGTGAGAGGGATCCAGACGTGACGCAGGTCCTCCACCCTGGTGTCAAAGGTCAGGCCCTCAGTATTCACCAGCTCCTCCCTAAACAGCATGGAGGTAATCAAAAGAGGAATCAGGAACACCGGAATTTCAGTGAAGCCCTGCATTAACATGGAATTTCACCTGACTCCGACGCAGGTTAACAGGTCGAAATCAATCTGCCAGATGATCATTGTTTAAACCATCTTTCTCATCAACATGCCCATGAGTGTAAATCAGTGAGTTTCCATCATCCGTACTCTAAGCACCACTCAGTTGGCTGGGGTGGTGGTGGTGGAGGTTCTTTTGACTTAGGTGGTTCCATTTCCTCTTTCTTCTTGGCCTTGATAAAAGCGTACTGTGGGCATAGAAAAGGGTTAAGCGATTGTAATAGGTTGGCATGAAAAACAACTGACACTGGAAACACATCCAACATCAGTGGAATTAGTCAGCGCCGGCTGATCTGCAGACGCAAACTGACTCTGAACATGCTGTGATGAGGAGAATGGCACTTTCAATGCAAGAGGCTGTGGGTTTCAATACAGTACCACAACAAGCCTGGCTGAAAGACGAGGGAAATGTATCCATTCACAACTGGAAGTTACTCTGGCTAAGACCATTTACTAATAGACAACTGCACATTAAATGGGGACGGAGATTTTCCTGTGTCAAATCAGGTGTGCTACAGTAGTACATGAAATACATGGAATGGCTGGAGGTCCCAGAGAAGAGTGTTGAATACATCTGTGCTACAACCTGTTGTCTTTGTCAATGACCCACTTTACCTGTATCGCCACACTTCGCACTTGAAAGTAAATCTAAGCAACAGCATGTTAAATACATGAAAGAAAAACCATTTAATGTACCATAGTGATTCAGGAGTAACACTAAAACAGGAACATGTCAAATTAAGATTAAGCAACAACTGAACTCAAACTCATATTGCTCAAATTTAGTAAACCAAAATCTATCAGCCTACAGGCAACTAGACAAAAGCCACCAACAGAACAGTACTTTGGGACAGTCACGCAACACCCTGAGGAGTCGTAAAATGAAAGTCCAGTGTCCTAACTAGTTCCTTCAGGAATATGTTCAGACAGAATGCCCCAGATTCAATCTGGTATCTGGCTGGGTCTGTTATGGTATTAAACAGTGAATTGCGAGACAGATCACGCTCAGTGAACACAGATCTCAGCTGTGTGACACTGTAATACTAACCAAATGACTTTCACTATACCTTTAGTTCTGGAGGTGACATCTTGGGAACATAAAGGGAAATTTACATCAGCCACAGAATATTCCCTTGGGACCATTATCTCTTAACCATCATAAAAAGGTATCATGGGTCAGGTCACTACAAAACCCTTCAAGAGACTTAATGGGAAAGTCACTGAATGACCTTAGGAACTCCCCTGCTGGTGGGGAATAACAGACTGTACTTAGCCGTTACTGTAGAGACATCTATTATGATACTTTCCTGTAGAATTTGGTTTGGATCTTGGACCTACCTCTGCCTGAGCTTTCCAGAACTCTGCCTCTTTGACACTGTTCACCTCACAGTTAATGACCAGTACATCAGGAAGGCAGCGGATGTTCCGAGTTTGGACCTAAAGATAGGTTCAGGAAAACCAATGTAAAACCAACACCAATTCCAATTAAAACAATAAATAATAACCAGTTTTAAGTACGTGATGCTTACAGTGGGCTGGTACTTCTCACAGTTCTCACACCAAGCCTGTGTGCTCTGCTCCAGGCATATACTCTTCCTCAGGATCTCAGCAAAGTCATATTCCTTTATCGTCTTATCTAAGAGGAAAAGACACACAAAGATATCATCAGATATCATCAATAAATATCAAGTGACACTGGCCAAATGCTGGCTAGTCAACAGAACCAGGTGAAAACGTACCAAGAGAGCTCTGCTCAGGGTAATGCATGGTAAAGAGCAAGGTGAGAGAGGAACGCACAGTCTCCTTTCCACAGCGACACAGGCTGCTGTTCTCAACCTCACAGCCAAACTGCCTACCGATGACAGACTCACCTGAGGAGCCCTGAGCACTATAACACATCATCAAAAAGAGAAAACATGATTATGGTAAAGTCATCACTAAACAGAAATATCAAAGATCGAGAAAGAGCTAAAGAAACACTTCAGTTATCCAACAAGCTGATTTACTTCCTAACATTACAAGTAGTTCATGTTAGCAATAAGTATAATGGTCTCCGTAACAATGTTAGAACAGTAAGTAAAAAGATCTCTGTAACAATGTTAGTACAGTAAGCAAAAAGGTCTCCATAACAATGTTAGTACAGTACGTAAAAAGATCTCCGTAACAATGTTAGTACAGTAAGCAAAAAGGTCTCCATAACAATGTTAGTACAGTAAGTAAAAAGGTGTCCGTAACAATGTTAGTACAGTAAGTAAAAAGGTCTCCGTAACAATGTTAGTACAGTAAGTAAAAAGGTCTCCGTAACAATGTTAGTACAGTAAGTAAAAATGTCTCTGTAACAATGTTAGTACAGTTGGAGTCACCTGCTGCTGGCTCCTCGGTATGCCTGAGGTCCCTCTTGCTCCTGGGTCTCCTGGTGGAGCTGGGTGAGAATGAAACGGTTCCAGCTCTGGATGAGACGGCCTAGCCTGGCCTTCCCAGTCTGTTCATCAGAGTCAGCCAGGATCAGGCCCAGGGCAGAGGCCTCCGGAATAGTTCGGAAAGCTCTGAGGAAATTACTGGCCTTTTGGGAGAAGTGAAAGTGGATCGTGGTTGGAATGAAAGGGGCTCTGTTAGGGACAGAATATGGTATTTTGTAAGGGTAGACAGGCAGGACATGAGAAGTGCCACGGGTGGCTACCTGACAGGGGTCTCCTCGTGACAGGTCCAGCATGTGAAAGAGGAACCCCAGCTCACATGCAAGACAGAACTCCTTCTGACAAAGATGGTTCTGGACCAGGCAGCGAATTGGTTCCAGAAAATACAACACCTAACCAATCAGACACACAGTGAAGAAGTAATCATCCACCATGAGCTTGACAAATTATAATCAACATGGGATTTTTACGGCAAGCAAATGAACTTCACATATTTCCGGTTCTCACCTGGATCATGCAGTTGCAGTAAGCATTGGGAATATGAGGTTCCAGGCCAGCAAAGAGGGTTCTGTTGTAATGTTTAAAGTCAAAGTCCTCCAGGCCAAGTTTCGAGTATTTGATGGTGACCTTGTGAAGGCAAAATAATCAAAAACAAGCTTGCCCCAAACTCCCCAGTGAACCAAAAATCCACGCAACACATATTTACAGTCAGTCAAACAACGTAATTAGTGAAGACACACACCTTTCTGTATTTTTTGGGCACCATGTAGAGGTGTGGTTCCTCATCTCGACCACTAGGGGACTCAGGAACACCCTGATTGTAGTTGTCATAGTCCAGTTCCACCTCCTTGATCTTGTAAGGAACCTAAAAACAGAGCAAACAGGAGAACATGTCACAATGGGCCAGTCGCAACTAGGGGTGTTGCGATCTACCGGTATTGACCATAACTGTCATATTTAAAAATACATTAAATAAATATTGACTTCATGTTTGTAATACACATATGATATCGTATTCATTAGGCAAAACTGAAGATGTATTTTTCAAAAATCAAACTCTGTTTTTCGATACCTTATTCATGTCACCTACAGTGATGAGGCAAAAACGTCACCGATATTTATTCACATCACTCGTTAGCCCCGCTAGAACCTCCAGAAAATATATGACAAGACAAAACGTGTTTTCCTATTCATATGGTTAAAAGGGCGTTGTATTTTCCAAAATCTCCTCTTGGTTTTTCCATAGTTTATTCATGGACAAACAATGCATTTTCTTAAACTACAAGTCAGGACCTATAAACCAGTATTTGAATTAACACCTTTTTGTAGCCTATCCACGAGGCAAAGATGTTTTGTATTTTTCCCAAAACTCCTCTTGGTGATCTTTTGTTTAGGCTTTGTGGAGCATTTGATTATCAGTTCATCTGGTTGCCTTTTCACTATCCATTAAGTGTAATTGTTCTTTTCGTATGCTTAAATTTTTTTATTTGTACAGTTATGGTTACAGACTCTCCACTGCCATGCACTCATATTTTGAGTGTAATTCATTTGTCAAAAAAAAATAGAGCACATAAAACAAACTAGAAGATGAATCTGACCGACAGCATTTTATCACTTTAGATTTTCTATAGATACCGCAATAATATCGTTACTGTGAATTCTTTTGGCCATGATAATCGTGTAGTGAAAATCAGATATCGTGACAGCCTTAGTCACAAAAACCAAAATCACCCAGCGTGGGCAATGGGCCTTACTGAGACGTTAAGCGACATAATGATGGTTGTAGACGGCGCCAGATCCCAGACAGTCACCATTCTCGTGGCACCGTTCTCAACATTTGTCATGATATGTCTCATCCGTACAAACAGCAGACTACGCACGGAAGTGACCTTGGGCGTTAGAACGTTCTAAGCCTGTGACTCGTACACACATACACTGCTGCTCCATTGGTTTGCATCTGAAAGGAACTGATTAAAGGATTTAGTTGTAAGTATTGACATCCTATGTATATAGTGACATTCATGGTCTGTCTTTATTGAGATTTAGTGGCCACATATAATGTCCATATACAATAGGTATAAACTATTTAAAATGTGAATTACTTCAGCATGACCAATTGAATTACACAACTTCTGAAATCAAATGACATATTTACATATGTACAGACAGAAATAAAAGCAGGAAATGCGTTACCTACTGTATGTCTCTACAAACATTCATTCAAATAATCTTGTGAGCTCAGGGATTCTTACATTGCCCGTTTACTAACTGAATAGGATCTATTAGGATAAAACAGACTGGACATCTCTAAAATGTATGACAATCCACTGCTTCTAATGTGACAATCGGGTAATGGCGTTGATGGTTAAAGTACCTGGTTCCGAGGACGAGTGCGTGGATTAGGGGCATAACCAATGAACCCCACGGTCTTCATCGTGCGTAGTATGTCTGGGTCCACAGGGGGTGCTCGTCTGAAGAGAAAGAAGTGAGACAAATACTGTATGGGTTTACATTAAATGGGATCAGAGTTTAGTGATTTAGCTATGGTTTCAAGCCCTATAACTAAGATATGCGACTTAAAACGAGATTTAAGTCTTGGAGTCAGGCTATAACGTGGGTGTCTGTTGAGACATTTTAAACCATGTTGCTTGTTTGGAAGCATCTTAGGCTAAATCATAAGCTTTGTCTATTAGCCATTGCAGATTGGCATACAAACTTGGCAAAGTTATTTTGACTTTGGATAGCCTATTTAGGGCATGTCAGTGGGGTCCTGCTCTCCACATGACCACCTTGGTTAGCTTTGTATGCATTCAAGTTGCTGGCATTAGATTGAAATTCTCCACCATCGGTTGAATGCGATGGTCCACAATCACAGAAATATTTGCTGTCATTTTCTGTGATTTTCTATGGTTCCAAACAACTTTCCACCATGGATATACTGTTCTGCTGGATTTCTAGGGTAGTGTCAATGTTCTGGTAATAATGAAAGTCACCTTTATATATTTATCAGCAACAATAATTCACATAGCCAACAATAACTCAAATTTTTTATAAAAATTTCCTTCATGACTTGTGATTGTTCTTTGTGAATTTTTTATGATAAGAGATGTGATTATAGGTCATTGAGAGCTATTCTAACATCTCGTTGTCATAGGATTTTCATAGGTGTTTCGGTTTCAGTGTCTTTGACGTCATTTTCAACAACCCTGCAGAAATTGTCTATGAAAGCATTGCGTTTGGCGGTCATTTACTGGTTGTCTCACAGTAGGCCCTGAATGGCTATTGGCTGTTGTGACTAACCTATCTATATTTAACTGAGGAAGACATTTCAGGTAGTCATTTAACATTAATTCTTATCAATAGCTGACAGACCGCCTCAATATTTCTCTTCCCCTGATAGTTCATGGTTACTTGTATTCAGGATCTTAACTTATTCGTTCTCCAAATTAAGAACATAAACATTTCTCATAATTCATTGTATCATTCTAATTAATTAACTGTACGACACAATTTTTTCCTAATCACCTTACAGTTCTTATTTATGGATAAGACTGACCTCATAAGAAAGCTATTTTATTTAAACTTTTTAGACAATGTGGATGCAAGAATAAATGATTCTGACATCAATGACATTGGCCCCTATAAAATAAATATAGGTTTAGTTTATTCAGTTACTATAGAAATCAAACATTCTTCAATGAATTACATGTATAAAGAAACAAAGAGCAGTGCCTTTCTAGTTGACATTACCCCTCAGGAATGTGCAGTGAATTCCCTACAGCATACTTCAGCAAAACAAAGCTCCAAAATGACAAACCAAAATGGTAAAACAAAGTGTTACCTACCTAGGGCTGGGAGTGGCCTGTGTGGTGACCCAGTCTGAGAGTAGTGGCTCTGAATTAGTCAAGGGCATGGGGATGAGGGACAAAGGCAACAGATCATGGCTCCAGTCAAGCTGGGGTAGGGAGTCCACCAGGCAGGGCAGTGCAAACTCTGTCTCCCGGGAATAACCGTTATAAGAGACTTCTGGGGCATCTGACCAAAGGTGCAAACCTCCCCCAGAGTCACCAAACGCCAAAGCCTGCTTGCTGGAGGACACGTCAAAGCTCATGAGCAACTGGCCCACAGTGTTTACATGGAAGATGTCAGCCAGATTGGCTAGCCCAGTGGGCTCACAGAACTGACACTGTCCTGGGGAGCGAGGGGAAAAGAAGGTCAGTCATATTTCCTGTAGTCTCTGAGAACTACAGATGGAAGAATGTACAACCAACACGTTCCCTTAATACCTGTCTGTGAGATGATGGCCAAACGCGACGTGTACGTAGGAATGAAGCGCAAGAAAAGGGGGTCCACATGCACCTGAAGAGGTGTTACGGCGCGCATCATGCGCAAGTCGAACACCATGAGGAAGCGATCACATGCCAGTCCGTTCAACCCTCGACTGGAGAAGCCACAGGCCGCCAGGAGGTTGCCATGGACGTCGAAGTCTGACAGGCTACCGGAGAAGGCATCAAACTCATGTTCAAGCTTGAAAGTGCGCAGGTCACAAAGCGACACCTGATTTTATGGAAGAAAACATTGTGATACATATGAATGGTCAAGGCGGGCAAACAAGACTTGACATATTCCAAACTCTGAGGAAAAGGGTTGCCTTGGGGCTCTCTTTGGGTCCTGACCTTCCCAGATGTGTTCCCACAGAACAGGAAACGGTTAGACTGTCGCATTATCGCTACCCCGGGAGCCTCGACAGTGAACTAAGCATAGGAATGGAAGATCACATTACAATGATTAATCCATCCAATCACAAGAGCTGGTCAAAACTGCCAGCACAATAATATAACGCATTAACAGACTTCTATTTGTAGTTGTATACACATGCTGGTGTCAAGCAATACCTTTTGTGTCTGCTGCACCGTATTGAGGTCAAATTCAAGCACATAGTTCTGTAGGCCACCCATGAGCATTGTGTTGTTGTCGGTCATAAGCAGACTATGCATATCAGCTCCCTCCTCCATTCTGAAACACAGTATTGTGTACATTGGAATGCAAAACCCTCTTTGGTGTCTCACAGAATTGGCCAAAATAATCTATGAATGGTACTGTCCAATTGAACATATAAAATATGCAAATAGGGCAATATAGCTAGTGTGTGTCTATCCTGCCTATCTGTTTTTTGGGATGAAATCAGTCTATTTCTTTGCTGGGCAAGGAAAATCCCAGCATGATTATTCTGATTTTTTTAAATCTTTTGATCTAAGAATAGTACTGCCATGTATACAAAATCTATTTAAGCATATATTGTCCAAATGAATCTTAATCAAATGTTCTAAGTGAAAGACAAAAAACTCTGTACATCGCAGAACTAATGTCCCAATTGGCAAACTTGGCTTTAAACAGAAAGTTTCGATTTAAAGATGAAACAATGTTTTACAATGATGTTAATTTGGCTTAATTCTGAAAATATTTTTTTTAAACTGGGGGTGTCACCATGTGTTATTGCCTTATTAGATTGTACTTCATGGAACTAAAGATGCACATCCAGACTAATGTTAAATGTCATTTCACTATAGCGTCCTGTTTGAAAAGATTGCTGCAAACATCCTTCCGTCTTGGAACGTCAGCCAACTTGGTGCACAGAGGGCATAGGCATCAAAAACGGTTTCGTTCAAAACCAAACAATTGAGAAGAAGAATGAGCAACAGCATTTGCACCCAACTCACGGGTAGTCGAACATGACAAGGCCTCCGCGCGTTTGGCACTTGAGATTACTCTTGGAGAGAAACAGAACGCCCGTCTCCATGCTCTGAATCTGACGAATGTCATCAGTTGAGTGTGCCTGGAATGAAGAGTAGCGGCCCATTGTGGGACCAAAGAAGGACATTGCATGCCCCTTTGGAAAGAGAGTGCAGGGGAAACATGTTACCACAGGACAATAGAGCCTAATAGTCTTGGATATGTGGTGCCAACTGAAACAAACATGTTCAAAACATTGATGCACTTCATATTCTAAGTAACAGCAATACCAAGTCATGAGATGTCTCCTACCCTGTGGTTTCCCATCCAAAGCAGTTCCTCCTGCAAATCAAAGTGAGTTGCGGTAACAGGAACGCCAACCTCTGCATGCACACTGTGCAGCTCTGAGAACATGCCTTCCATCATGTGCACAGACTCGGGAACAGCCACGGGGAGGCCATCCGAATCAAGCTCCACACCTTGCAACAAGCCTGGATTAAGCCGTGGGTCCATTGAAGTCTCCATACCCGGCTCTAGACTCCCATGCAGAGCGGGTGCGTATTCACCTATCCCCGAGTCCATACCGTCAAAGTTCATCATGAGAGATTACCTAATAAGAAAATGAATGGATGGTGTTCAAATGTGCTTGCATCTCGGCTTATACAGACTAACAGCCAGTCATCTTATCAGGCTATGAATTACATAACAATGCCAATGGCCTCTGCGTATCACTACCAGTTTAACTACAAGTGTCTGCGGTAAATCCAAACAGTTAACCCATCTACCTTAACTCAGCATATTGGGATACGCCAAAGCTAACTGACGACGGTTATTGTTGCTGGCCTGAATAAGACAGCAATACCGCAAGTTATCACTTCAATGGAATACAGTAACAGTGGTGTGCTCATTAATGCAATGAAAAAGGTTAACTGTGTCGGCAAAATATAAAAGTGTATTTTAAATAACTGCTGCCGGAGTAGCTAGTTAGCACACGTTAGTAAGCAGGTGTTAAAACAGCAGCCGCTTAGAAAAATATATACTAAAGAAATACCATGCTCAAAGTCAATGGAAACAAATGAATTAACTGTTACCCAAATGTAACTATAACGCACACTGTCTCAAAAAGCGTCTTACTCTAATTTAGTATCGTAGATTTCACAGAAAGCATTATTGTATCATTCGAAATAACAACAATTCCAAAGATGTTGTATAAATTAAGCTACTTCAGTCAAGCTGTTAACCATTTTTCTAAAGGTCAATTCCGGTCTACTTAAGGGGGTGACTCTCCCACAGACACTTATGAAATAGCAACTTCAACAATGTAGGTAACTCCGAATTAAACAAGAAGAAAAATATGGAGTGGGACGTCTCGCTTCCTCTTCCGTGATTGAACAAGAATTGAGTACTTCCGGAGCAAATGGTATACGTCAACTACAAAGGCACACATTTCAAAGATGATTCTATTATGAAAAACATGGCAGACTGCATATGGACCAAATCGTACAGCTTCTGTAACATATTTAAACGGATTGACATTCGAAATTTGATGCGTTTGTGCTAATAGGGCTAATCCAAAAGGAGTAGATAGTAATGTCCTTAGGCAATAACAACGGACAGCACGTAGAGAACCCTGAGAAAACCGCATTCACTGTATCTACGACCTCAAAAACAGCAGAGAAAGGGGAACAATTCCTATCAATTGTAAACAGTATTTTATTGTTACGCAACAATATGCATGTTGTATGTTTTTCCTTCGTTCCCTTTTTGTTTTATGCTTATATTAATTTAAGTGTTTTGTTTTTGTTAATTATTTATATTGACTTTAATATTGTAACGACGTAGGCTACTCAATAAAATAAAATAAAAAAGTGCCCACGTTTTCAGTAAGAACCGGCCGGTGTGAATCAACCCAGTGCAATATCGAGTGAGATACATAGCTAAATTTCATCCATTATTGTTTGTACGTTTTTATTTAGTTTACTTTTTAGTTTGCATTTGATGTTGATGTGTGTATTTCTTTAATTCGAAGATCCTCTGTAACTTAGACCTTGTTCTCAATGACTAGATGAACACTTAAGAACTTTTTTTACCACTTAGCATGTAAAATCGACTTATTAAAATTGTGGTCAAGCCAATGCTTATGACTGTTAGACCTTTAAATGTATATGTAAACATGATAGGGAATCAAAGAATATTCTAAGCATGCATATGCACATGCAAGTATTTGTTGTTTTTGAAGTTGTTTTGTTGTCAACCAGTAAAAAAACAGGGGTCATATTTACATTTGATCAGAATTCGTAAGGCTCTAAGTACTCGACCAGTGGATTTTATTTATTTTTGTCATATGAAATCATGTTAATATGAGAAACATGTTCTCTAAAATTATAAGAACATCATTGTGGTATTTGCCTGTGTACTTTTCAGTATTGCACTATAGCCCCAATTTTGGTGGTCATCAAAATATTTTTCTGTTCAAGAGAATTTGGCGGGGGCTCAAGAAGCAAGCGGGAAGTTAACACTAGAGACTGTACATTTCAGAATAGTTCTTCATGTAACAAATGTTAATGTTAATTTCACTTCCTCGACAATGGGCTGTAGTGTGGAGCCTCTACACGTGCCAAACTAACCGCAAACTAGGCGTCTGAAAAATGAGGAAATCCATCCGTCAAAGATGATGACAGAACTAACAAACACGAGTCATTGATGAAATGTCATCAATGGAAATTCTTAATTCAAGTTTAAATCACTATTCATTGTGGTTGCCCTAATGTACGTTAACATCATACTAAAAGTTAAACCACATCATACTAGAAGTGATTGTATTTTATTATTTATTATCATGTTGCACTATTCAAGTGCAATTTGTACTTGAATATAGCGGTATTAAATACCATTTTATATTTAAACGAAACAGTATTTAGAAAACTGAATTCACTTCTCGTTACGTTAATAAACGGGCATTGGGTTCTTTCGCGCTAATTACGTTTTTGCTTGCAGAGTAGTAAGCCCTAACAAATATTAAATATATGTAAGTTAATAATATACTGTTATTTGTATGCTGTAAAGTGAACATATATGCTATAGTAAAACGTGTATTTCTCTTTGAAATGGTTAGCCAGCCTACTATGGGATGGACTATTAATGAAAATGAAAACCGAAATTTGAACTCAGGGATAATAAAACTCACCTGAGGGATGCACTGGGAAAGTCCTTGCGTGACTCACTGCAGGACAAGACTCCGCTGCACAGGCACAATATAACCATGCCACACTTACCTGCAGAACTGCAATCAAGTGTAGAAGAAATCAGAGTCATGTTTCTGTCGTTCACAGCGGTTGTTACCTTTCTCTCGGTATTTGCAGGTCGATTCAGTGCTCCAGTTAACCAAACAGCCGGAATCAGTTGGAATCACGTAAAAGAGGGCTCTTTAAAACTGAATTACCTTGCTAAACGTCTCTTATTAGAGGTAAGTGGATTGTAATCCTTACTAAGATGAAGGATAATTATACATTTAGGAGATGCTTTTCTCCAAAGCTAGAGTCAGTGTAAGTTAGGATATGGTAATGACAGAACTACACTCAAGTTTTCCTTTAGGCTACCGGCTTATTATTATTATATTTTTTGGGGTGGGGAGTGGTAGATTCTTAGTGTACTGTATCTTTGGTAGTTAGGTTATTGGTATTGTATCTTGCTCTGAAAGTTTTAAATCCTGTCCTGCAGGATTTCAGTCATTTAAAAAGTGTGGAAAGAGATGTCAAAATGCCGAGAGTGGTGGTGGAAGCCAAAGATAAATGTGATCCAACAAATCTAAGAGTAGATTCTACGGTAAGTGTCCTGTTGTTGCACAATCTTCATAAACATACTTATGAAGAGGCACATTTTCACAACTATTAAAGCCAAAACCAGATCCATTATTTATGCAATTGCCTTGATTAAAACTCTTGTTTTTTACCCCATGGTCACTTTTAGCCTTGCTTTCGGAAGATGGTTTCAGCTCTGAAGAACTACAGGACTGTATTTGGGACAATTAGTCAGTTCAAGAACTGTAAAAAAGTTGGAAAGATGGTAAACAAAGTAGTGAAAGAACTCCTCATTGATATGAAGGTAGATACATTTTATTTATTTATGTCTAAATATTCTGATATCTGAATTTATATTTTGTATTTGAATTAATTCTGTTAACTGATTGATTGCATATCTTTCCCCTTATTGTTTTGAAGGAATCCAGTTCTGATTCAGAAGAGAATTGGTCGACAGTACATAGCTGGGAAGAGCCAGGACTATGTCATGATAGTATTGAGAAATTGTTCTCATTCTCCATCCTCATGGCTCGTGTCTTTGCTCCCGGTGATCCTGCTAAACATACCATATAAATGCATATTGTATCCAAAGCTGGCAAATTGATCGGATATCTGTTTCAGTAACAGATAACTTAGACATCTACGTACAATGTCTGATACATTTGGTCATTATAGCCAGAAAATATTGTTGTGTGTTGTTTAATGTTTTTAAAAACATTTAGAACAGATATATCTGCCTTTTTTTCACTATGGAACAATTATTTATATTTAAGAATGTATTTATATATGTATTTATATTTATATATTAATGTATTTATATAAAAAAATGAAATAACCCAATTTAAATATTTATTTAGGTATTTATTAATGTATTAGGTCAAATAATTTATGTCACCTATTTATATGCAAATGTGATATTTTTAACTATGTGTATTAATTGTTATGCTTACAAATATTTGTTTTATCTCCTAACTTTTGGAGAAATAAATTGTTTTGACTATAAAATATGCCTAAATTCACTGTCCTTAACTCTTGTAGAAATAAATGGTTGTGACTATAAAATATGCCTACTTCACTGACCTTACATCTACTATAGAAATAACTAGAGTTGAAAGTCAACATACGTCTTTCAGTCTTCATATTTGGTGCCCTCAAATTAAATAAAAAATGTATCACAGATTTTTTAATACAAATCTTTACCAACCATTAAACATTTTCAGATTAACTCAGTAACTCGTCACACCCCAAAGTTAACAACCCCATTCCCGGTTTGAATCCAGATTGGGCCAATTGTTTTTGTATCCTTGGGTAAGGCATTTTACTCTAAATTGCTCTGTGTAAAAATGTCCCTTTGGATGATTGTCTGCTAATTTACTAAAATAAAATATTTATCATCCTTCTGTACATGGTACAAAAAAACTGAATGCAATGGTGTGCAAATCAATTTAACCCTGTATTCAATAGAACATAGTACAAGGACAACATGTGAAATGTTGAAACTGAGACATTTTATTGTTTCTTGAAAAATATATGTTTATTTTGAATTTGAAGCCAGCAACATGTTTAAAAAAAGATTCCGCGGGCAAATAGTGAAACAATGTACGCTCTCTTCACCAACGATTGCCTGGCAATCCACGTCTTCAACACCATCGTTAAGTTTGCTGACAACACCACCATCATAGGCCAGCCTATTGAGAAAAGGTATGTCAGGAAAACAACCTCCAGTTCAATATGAGCAAATCAAAGGAGATGATTGTTGATCACAGGAAGCAGTGGCGTTGGAGACCACGCCCCCATGCACATCAGTGGGTCTGCAGTAGAGAGTTCACACATCTGGTTCCTTGGTGTCAACATCAGCGATGCCTTGACTTGATCTCATCATTCTAACACCATGGTGAAGGAAATGGCTCTTCTTATGCCGATTAAGGAGATTGGCATGGATCCCAGGATACTTTCCAGCTTCTACAGATGTACTATTGAGAGTTTCCTGTCCGTCTGTGTCACCGCTTTCTATTGCAGCTGCATTGCCCTTGTCTGTAAAACACTTCAGAGGGTGATTAAAACAGCAGAAAGCATCACAAAGTCCCAGCTACCCATGCCATGAACTGTTTACCAAGCTGTCATCAGGCAGAAGGTACACAAGTATTCCATCCAAAACTAACAGGCTACAGGACAGTTTCTTTCCTCAGGCTGCTCAATTCAATAACCCCTTCCATTCATAGTCTCATGCCCACCTGTCCCTTTATATTATGCACACCTGTCACTTTTACATTACACTACAGCTGTACAGTTGTATAGTTATTATTATTGATGTGTGTTTTGTATAGTGTTATTATTGATAGTTTGTGTTATCTTCTTTATTTTATATTATAATTACTTTTACTTTTTAAACTTTTAACTGCACTGTCGGGATTAAGAAAACCAAAACATTTGTTATTACAATTGACAAATAAACCTTTTGAACTCTTTGAACATTTGAAATTTGAACAATTTAAGAATAACGGGGTGCATTAGTGCACATGGCATGTGTGACTTGCACATCTGTAAAGGCACCATTAATGCTGGACAATATATACAAGTTTTGGAGCAATACATTCTGCCATCCAGACAACGTCTTTTTCAGGGAAGGCCTTGCTTATTTCAGAAAGACAATGCCAAACCATGTTCTGGATGTATTATATTAGCTTGGCTCCGAAGTACAACACTGGGTGCTAACCTGACCTGTCTGCAGTCCTGATTCGTCACTCATTGAAAACATTTGGTGTATTATGAAACAAAAAATATGATAAAGGAGACCCTAAACTGTAAGGCAACTGAAATCCTATATCAAGCAAGAATGTGAAAATATTTAACTTTCAAAACTACTGCAGGTGGTCTCCTCAGTTCCCAAACGCTTACTTATTGTTAAAAGAATAGGTGGTAAACATGCCCTTTTCCCAAGTTTTTTAAACATACTCCAAATGATCCAATAATGCAAGACATCATTGCAAATATATTCCTCTTTTAGCTCAAATTTTTAAAAAAATGGGTCTAGTACAATACAAACCAAAACCGAAACAAAACTCAAATATTGTGGTGGCAGCATCATATTATGGGGAGTTTGAGGGTTAAAAAAATATGGAAAGAGACAAAAACAACATTGACAGTCACACTCATTCTAATTCAAACTCCACCAAAATTGCTTTCCATTCCGTTTTGAGTGGTCTTGACTAAAATTCAACAACGAATCTGAGAGAAGGTTTGAGTGTTGCTGAAATTCCTAAATTCCTAAACAAATATATTGATCTACAGCAAGGGACATATTTTTCCCTAAGATATGTGCAAAGACATTATTCAAAACGGTTCCTGAATTATTGTATTTCTCAACAAAAAAAAATTCACAATGAAAATGTTCATTACTTTATATAGTTCTTTAGGAATAACATGAAATGTAACCCCTTTATAGATTCAAATGAAAGGTAATACAATATGGACTGTGCACACGACATGTTGACTTTCATTATCCGCTCAACTAGAACTTATACAGGTGAGAAAAGAGGAATTATCCATGCCGTAGAGGTCAACGAGTTAGACCTAATGCTGTAACAGGATTTCCCAAACTGCAGTCTAGCACCACACTACATTAGAAGGAAGCTGTGCTTTCCCAAAACATTCCTGTTACTCTGCAGGAACCTGTACAGCTTCCTAATGTTGCCCCATACTTCCATATGTATATTATGGTGGGCAGCAGTGTAATGCTAACTACATTTAGTTCAAAGCCAAATTACATAATGTATAATAAACCAAACTGCTAAAATTATTATGAGCTCACTTTCCCAAAAAAGGAACTGGCACTTAATGCATTTGAGGTATTGTGCGCATAGACTTTTATTTATGACTCTTTCCTTCATTGAATTGTCAGATCTCTTATTAATAAATTAAGATGCAGGCAGATATATTGGCAATATAAACAAATGTTTAGGTGATAATGTACTGTTGACAGTAATTCAAACTTACAAAACTTAAATTTTTGAATTTACCTTCCCCCCGAAAAATAATTTGCACTCAATTCACATGAGATCATATGTGCAAGGACGTTTGGTTTGTCTGGCCATCCATTTTAGAATGGGCAGATCTCTTTAAAATACACTAACTGAGAAGCGCACTGACATACTCACTGACACTCTCACAGACATACTAAGCACACGGACATAGTGACATACAAAACAATATGTTTTTATGATTATGTAATACAGACAGTAAATCAAACCATTAATATAAAATAATGTTGTACTCACTTTCCCCAAAAAAGGAACTGGCACTCAATGCACATGAGGTCATTTATGCAAAGTTTGGTTCATAACTCCTCCTTTGCGGAATGAGCACATCTCTTTTGAATACACTAATTGAGAAGCACACTGACCTTATAACATGTAAACAATAGTTTTTTTTATGATTGTGTAAGACTGACAGTAATTCAAATTGTCAAAAGAAAAGAATGTTGTTCTCACTTTCCCCAAAAAAGGAACCTGCTCTTAATGCAAATGAGGTTGTGTATGCAAGGAAGTTTGGTTTATAACAGATCTCCTTTGAATTCATTAAGAAGCACATGCATATTCTGGTCCAGTAAAATGTCAGATGAGCATTTCATTTTTCAGCAAGTCTAATTCATTTTTGGAATAACAGTAGCCAACTGTGGGGCCTATTCACCCATTAAAAACACATTCAAAAGCCTATGACTCTATTAAAATGACTATTTAATTGTTTCGATGGCAAAACAGGACAAATGGGATTGTTGTGAACACAGCAATCCCTACACATTGTGAATAGGTTAATAATGTAAAAATGTTTTATGTAGGTTTAATATTTTCTCCCCACTCGGTCAAGTGCCCAAGGTGCTCCCAATGATGAATGAGTACACAAAGCTATCAATTGAAAGATTTATTTAAAATACTATGAATTGAAAACTCATAGAAAAAAGAGCGGTGATTCGGCTCACAATTTTCACAATAAAAAACAATTTTTTCGCAAACGTGTGCCATCATAATCATGTCATCAAAGTAGCCTACGGTACTCTCACAGATGGCAATGATTTCATTAGGTAGCAAAGTCAGTCAAAAATAGCTGTCAACACTACCAATACGCTATATATATTTAACTCTCAGCAATATCTCGCCAGTTAACGTTAGAATGCATCTAAAATCGGTGGTGACATCAAAATAATGACATTAAAATGGTGACAAACGTTTTATATTCTAGGTAAAGATAGCATTATGTTTTCAAGAATTAGTAACGTTATTTAAAACAAATGTTCACCAGTTCCCATTGAGATTGCACTGATTACCCTCTCATAAAGGATTCTTCAGAGCGGAGTAGCTAATTGTTTCTGAAACCTGCAATACGTGAATATTAAATTAGCCACAATAGTGAAATTCTAGTTTTCCTTCAGAATAAAAGTCCAGCATGTTACTTGGATCTATGGTTGAGTCTAGATGTTGAGTTTTCTCTACTAGATTAGAGCTTAATCCCATTTTTTTGGGACTGGCATGCACTCAACTACCGCACCAAAATAAACACGAGTAAATCATCAAGAACACGCCATAACGAATCTACTAAACCTGAATATTTCTGGTCGGTATTGCAGAAATCTTTTAAAAACTCGTTTATCTGTCGCTTTTGGAGTTATACTGACACAATTTGCTAAACAAGGCTAGCTCATAATCTAGCTAATACTAAAATGTTTTGTCAAGATGTTTATTAACCTTAACGTTGTGTGCTTGGCGCACTTAAGTAAGGGCAACAGTTACTTGCGACAGTTTCTCTACGTTGAACACATGTGCTTATCTCTCTGTATCAAAGAAGCACCACATATGGTGGTGATTTGTTGCTGTAAGTTTTGTAACTGACCTCCTCAAATTTTTGTCAAAAATTGTATTTGGTATATTTTGTACTCTGTCGCTTCGTCTTGTTTTGCACTGTTGTTGTTTTGGAAATGATAAGTGGTTATCAATCTGTATACCTGGTCAAATAAAAGTGAAATAAATGATGAATAAAAATATGTACTATCTCCATCGCCCAAGACAGATGGCCATTATTTTCCTGAAACTTTGATAGCGTTATAAGGGTAGCTATTGTGCTCTAAAATCCGGGGCTGATCATGAATGACGTTGCACCATTACAACCAATCCTAAAGAAACCTGGGCGGGATTGAGTATGTTTAGGGATTTCCTGGTTACAGAAGGTGAGTTTCTAGCTACATTGAAAGCAAAGTGTGATCTAAAATGCTGATTTTTATGGATTAGCACACCCATTAAGACAATTTAACACGCTGTAAATAGACATTGAAGATGAGTCTTAGTTTTTACGGCGCAGACAACTGTTGTTATTTGCTAATACGTTATGTGATGCTAACAAACTAGTTTGCAGGTGGATATAGCCTAGCGAGGTACTTCAAGAGTTTAGATAGCAAACTTCCAAATGATTCACTGTAGTGAGCAAATCATTCGTCGAAGATAAGCCCACCTATCAGATTACAACATGTTGATAGTTACGTAGAGTACTACAATAGGGTGCAATAAAAGACTGGTTATTTTATTCTGCCTCGTGTACTACTGGAGACAACTAGGCTGCTATATGTTCTCGACATGACATCCACTTTGGTTCTTACAATGCTACCGTTCTCTTTTCTGATGTGTGAAATTAGTAACGAGGGAATTGTCTGAAATATGCAAATTACAGTGGATACTGAACGCCTACTCCTTGCGGAAATGTTTGTCGACAAATTAATTACTATATATTTTGTGTGTTAGGTTTCGTTTCTTAAAAATCCACATTTATGGAGTAAAAGAATGTTAACAGACATTTTCCAGATGATGCGCATGTTTTCACAACGAATAAATAACACTTGGTCAATGTGAAGTTGGCAGCTGTTATAGCTGTGAATCATTTTTAATAATTGTGCACTCTTCAGGAAATATGTGTACATTTCTCGATTTAAAATTGCTATAGCCCAGATCCGTGGTTCTCAACTCCAGGCATTGGGATCCAAAGTACTGATGGTTTTCATTCTAGCCCTCTAAATGTTGACTAATTTAGACCTGGGACACCAGGTGAATGCATTTTACCCTCAGGTAGGATAGAAAACAAGCAATAGTCAGGGTCCCTAGGCTCAGAGTTGAAAACCCCTGGCCTAGATTATGGCCTCGCGAGGTCTACCAGTTTAAGCTGTTATCGCTGGTGCTCTGCACATATAGCACTGCAATAAGAATTCAAATTCAGCCCACTACCTTTTTCTACAAAACCACTTTTATAATTCCTTACATTTTACAAATAAAAGTAAAAATACATTGTGTAATTGACTCACTGAATGTCTCATAGTTACATTTTCAGAAGACTGGACTTGGTGACTTTCAAATGCATTTTGAGATTACACTTTATTTGGATAGTCAAAATTACCATCTTTATATGCCCTGCAGATATTCAGAAACATATTAAATGCCTACTAAGGTTAGTGTTAAGGTTAGGATTAGGTTTAAGGTAAGTGTTAATAGATAATTGCAGTGCTGGTCGGTAGTGCTATGTCGCTTATGCCTAGGGCCAGCCCTGGTTAATTGTAATGTTATTGATAGTTCATCTATAGTTGCTCTACAGACTATCCAAATAAAGTGTTACCTATTTTGATTCAGACAAACGTTCTGGTCTTTACTCAGGTATTATTTGATAATGTCCATCGTGTCTTGCTATTACTTTTTGAGAGCTGAAGTCTGGGTAGGTGCAGTGTCTTTCTGACAGTTGGCTTATGCACTTCGTTCTTGATTGTGACCACATTCCTAAACCTGGGGTTAAACCAGATCACCCGGTGAGAAATCTTAGAGGCTTTCATGTCTTTGGGTAAGCACTTGGCCTGAGTTGGCTGGGGTGACCGGGACAATGTAAATTGCCAGTCATCTGCACTCTCCATTTTGTTGACGATACATTGGACAGTGGAATGATGTACTTTGAATTCCTTAGAAATGGCTTTATAATCTTCTGTGGGCTTCAGATATGTATTTTGTTCTTGGGATGATGTTACTACACACCAATGTACTTAAGGCCAAACCAATTTCCTTATCTTTATGGCAGGTTTTTGGTTAAATTTGACAGGGAAGTATGGAAAGATAGAAGAGAGTTTATGCTGATTAAACACTGGGCCTGATTCAAACCCGCACTGCAGCGTGTGTGTGCTGAAGGCCGTGAGTTACACTGCTGGATCAATGAGAAATTTAATCACATCCTTGGTTTCAATGCTTCAATTTCCTCTAATACAGTTGCCAGAAACTCAACAATTCTACTACCTTTCCAGAAAAGCCATTGTTTTCAAAAGAATCTCATCTACCAGAACTGCATAACTATGATTCTTGAACTGTACCCGAGTTGTGTCCTGACCTGCATGGCACAGCGTGCTTCCTGTTAGAATCGCGCTAGGGATACCCTAGGACAAAATGTTTATTGGTACAAACATTTCAGTAGCTGGTGCAGAAATGGCTCATTAAATTATTACATTTGTTTTGAAAAGATTGTTTTGGACCATTGGGAACATAAGATTAATCAATCAAAATTAAAATAAGGAAAACATTTTGTTCAACTGAGTTGAACAAACTAGAAATATTAATTAAGATGCGTTAAGGTTTTTAGTGTATGTGCTATAACTTTTCTTTCACTTTAAAAATCATGGACTAAGTTGTGTAGGTGAAAATCCAATCTAACATTATGCAAAGGGTGTGTAGACTTTCACAAGCAACGGCATGTTATTGTTCTCTGTCTGGTAACATTTTACTTTTATTGACTTTGGCTCTGTTAATCCTATTCCAATTAAACGTATTATTTGTCAAGTTTTACTTTGAAAGTCAAACTCAAGTTCTAAAATCTGATTCGAATTATCCAAATGATTCCGAATCAACACCTAGTGAGGAACAGGCCTTACCTGCATTGCTTTAATGCTTCCTGTATTTCCATGTGTAATCACCCAGCTTCCCTCCATTCCCTCAGGATGAATGTGGGCGTAGCTCACAGTGAGGTGAATCCCAATACGCGGGTGATGAACAGTAGGGGGATCTGGCTGGCCTACCTGCTGCTGGTGACAGTGCTACATGTTGTCCTGTTGAGTATCCCTGTCCTCACGGTGCCTCTTGTTTGGACCCTCACCAATGTCATTCATAACCTGGTCAGTCCTATTTTGATCATAGATTTTTGGTTATATGAGAAAATATATTACTGTATTGCAAGAAGGCCTACGTTGGAATTGTGTCATCCAAAAATGGATTTGTGTTATGGCCAAGTGTTTCTGTCGGCCTAACGGAGGTGTACGTGTGTGTCATCTGTCAAACCACAGGTGATGTACTTGTTTCTGCACACAGTAAAAGGCACTCCTTTTGAGACACCGGATCAGGGCAAAGCACGCCTTCTCACACACTGGGAACAAATGGACTATGGCATCCAGTTCACATCCTCACGCAAATTCCTCACCATCTCACCAATTGTGCTGTAAGACCAGAAATGTGTGCATGCTATTTTATTATATTCATGCACTTTGGCACAATGCCTTTTAATTTTTTTGTTCTGTTAAGTTTTCTTCATGGCTTGCATGAATGAACGAACACAGAAGAGTTATTATTGAATTCTTCCTTGTTGTCTGCATTACATAATAATAGTATTTGTTTATTCTTCAGGTATATTCTTGCCAGTTTCTACACCAAATATGATGCCACACATTTCCTGGTCAATACAGGCTCTCTCCTTAGTGTCCTCCTTCCAAAGCTGCCCCAGTTCCATGGAGTCCGGGTATTTGGGATCAATAGGTACTGACGTGAATGGATAATATCCGATTTATATTCTATTTATGTCCATAGGTGGAAGTGAAGAAAACATGTCTGGTGACTACATGAGCTGATTATAGGACATTGTTATTATGGCAGTTCCTCTTCTGTGAATAAAAACAGAGGAATGTAAAATGCAGTCAATACCTAGCCATATAACTCAGAGATATTGAGTGGCCTCTTTATTTCACTGTTTTGGTTTGAATTTTTTTGGACATTCATTATGTTTTTCTTCAATGTGTGTCTTTAAACCATTCCGCTCTTTTTGGTCAGGTGACATGTTTGACGTCTTTTCTAGAAACTATTATGTCATCTTCATCACTTTGAAATCTGAGTCTTCATATTTGTCGGTGTATGTCCACACATTACAATGTATGATTACACAGTTTGGCTGTCTTTGCAGTGGCTGCCACTTTGTTTAGTTTGGTGACTTTAATCAATCAATGTTTACTTTTTTGGGAGATTTATTTCCAAATGTGTGTTCTGAATAAATGCCTAAAAATATAACCAATAATAAATATTTAGAAATATATTTTAAAAAACGTGCTTGTGTGTGTGTGTAAATATGGAGCACATCCACTTGCATTTTGTATACGCCCGTACAAACAGATGACCAAGTTATATTTCTGCATTGATGGTTATCTAATCCTACAATGTTCCAAATGAAATTTGCTTGGATGGTTTGTGTATGTTTTCAATGACACAGAGGAAAACCTAAGGGGAGTGTTGAATACTAACAGCTGCAACACATCTGGGGAACCATCATGTAAATTCTCAGACTACCTGTGTGGGCAGGGTTTTGAGCTGTGGGGATTCTGGGGAACTCCACACCCTTTCCATAAGGCCTGCATTAGGGGCCTAAACTAACTCCTGTGATGTGCTGATAGCCGGAGGGTTTCCCCCCTTCTGCCTGAATGGACTCCGGTTTCTCCAGTGTTTGCATTGGAGTGACGAGGTGTCTTCCTAGTGAGGTGTTGTTTGCTCTCTTGGGGAAGTGGCGGAGGGGAAATGGTGTCCTATGTCAATTTGACTATGCTGTCGAACATTCCGATCTGTTTACCTAGGAAGCACGTGCAAATTCTATAATGGCTTCATTGGCTTTTAGGCTGCAGAATCCGAAATGGGGTTGCCTGACTTGCCCCTACAGTCTGGAATGCAAATTACATTTTTTGTCAACTGTTGAGCAAAAGGTGAAAAGTAATGAAGACTATGTGAATCTGTTTGTCTGTTAACAGCTGGGCCCAATATTAGTTTTTTGTTATTTATCAGGTGCTCTTAGCCTGATAAATTTATAAGAGGTCTAACCATTGATTTCGAAACCAATTTAAGTCCAAATAAGAACTTAGCCACTAAGAATCATTTAACTCTTGGTGAGCAATTTTTTTTAATGTTTTGGCCTTATGTTGGTTATTGTCCTGCTGATGAGAAATCCTCTGGCAGTGTCTGGTGTAAAGCCTATTAGAATTGTATTCATATCTTATTTTTTTCCCCAGCGTGAAATCTCCCCAGTCTTTGCCAATTTTAGGGAATACCCATACCAAGGTATAGCTATTATGATGCTTGAAAAAGGAGCCCATTATCCAATAATTTGTTTTGGATATGTCCTAAATTGCTTGATTTGTATTTTGGCCGCAAAAAAACATTGTTTACTTTTTGTCAACGTGTTCTTGCTAACCTCAGTCACTGCCTTTTTCCATGGTTTTACTGAAGTTTGAGCTGCAGCTATTATGGTTGACCTTTTATTATTGTTCTTCGCTGATAGCTGTTTATAAAACCAACAGCCCCATACATACATTTACATTAAAAACCTCAAACCTGTAACTATGATAACAATCACATTTCCATGGATCTATCTATTAATAATTTGTTCTTTCAAAAAAAAGTATTGGTTCCTCTATGAGTAATTACTGCTTTTATTCTTGGTAAAGGTGACCAATCACTACTGTTTTAAATATAGTTGAATCTGCCAATCGGTGTGGTACGTATGGGGTAGTAGTTTAGATGTATATTCCTGTTATTTGACTCAGTGATGTGTAATGTAATTTGTTATGCCAAATCTGACTCTTGAACAGATTTAGGCATCTGTAAACAAAAAGTATACAATAACTTTATTTTGATTAGTTACATGTTTTAGGAAAAAAATATAGAAATATATTTTCGCAATGTTATAAAAAAATATAAAAAAGATCCATTCCAACCACACATCAAAATGTATTAACTCCAAGAGGGGTGCCCTCATTAACAATCACATGACCTAATGATTATACAATAGTTCACGTAATTGATTTTATTTAACTATTTAAAAAAACATGAATACATTTAACCTTGCAACAGATTAGACTAACTATGTAGGATATAAACACAAAGTACAAAGACTTTTCCTATTGTGGTTCTCACTGAAGGTCACAGGGTAACAAATGGATACATTGTGTCTTCGGATAGTATTTGGACCACTTTTTTCACATTTTGTGTTGATTAAATTACTGTTTTTCCATCAATCTAAACAAAGTATCCCATAAAGACAAAGCAAAAACACTTTTAGAAATATGTGCCAATTTATGAAATAAAAAAGCTACTGATATGTCATGTACATAAGTATTCAGAGCCTTTATTCAGTTCTTAGTGAAAACTCTTTTGGTTGCCATTTGATTTGTACATCTGGATTTGGGCATTTTCTCCCATTCTTCTTTGGTGATCCTCTCAAGCACTGTCAGATTGGATGGGAAGCACCAATATACTACAATCATCAGGCCTCCACACAACCTGTGCAGGTTTTGGCTGGTCCATTCACATCGAATCAAGACTGGCCGAAGGCATGTTGGAGGCTCTGAGATCAAGTGGGCGAAGATTCTATTGTCTAAAATTCTACTTTTTTGCTTTAATGCTACACTGTAAAAAGTTACTGCCTAATTTTTCAAATTGAGTAATGACTACTAAAACAACAAAGGACAGTAGAATTCAAATCATGAAAGTGGTACTAATGCATCTCAATAATTCATATCACTATATTTTTTTGTACAGTAAAACATCTTAGGTTATTAAAAATATAAGTTTATATACATGTCCTAATATAAAAATAGGTACATTTTTACAAGATATGATCATGTAAAATGTTTAGGTCCATCTTTAGGTCCACATTAATTGAATAAATTATTCTCTTGATGTTGCCAATGGAAAAAAGTATTATCTGTTACACACGAGAGGTAAGTGTTGTAATTTAAAAAAGATCAGTTATAAGGGTAATGCCACTTTATTATATTAAGTATTATCACTGAAATATTGAGTATCTAATGATTTGTGGTCACAGGTTTCCACACAAAAAACATCTTACTGTGTAAATGTTACATTTCACACAAGCCTAACATCATCCTGAGAACATAATCCCTACCCTAAAACCTGGTAGTTGCTGAATCATGCTATGGAAATGCTTCTACACAACAGCGAATGGGGGACTATTTAGCATGGAGGGAAGGATGAATAGAACAAAATACAGAAGTCCTTGAAGAAAACCATAACTAGAGAACACAAGATCTTAGACTAGAGAGAACATTTCTTGCAGCAAGAGAACGACCTAAAGCAGACAGCCAAGAAAATGCTGGAGTTGCTTCGGGCGAGGTCTGCGAATGTGCTTGTGGCTTATTCAGAGCCTGGTCCGGATCCAACTTGACCAAGCTTGAGAAATTTTCAAATAATGGACAATAACATGGTGTGTCCAGACATGCAGCGCTAGTAGAATTAACCAAATAAACAAATGACAGTAATTGCTGCCAAAAGCGCCTCAGCAAAATATTGACTGATGAGGGGGTGAATACATAGGCAAACAATTATTTTGTTTTGTATTTGTAATTAATAATTTGTAGTTTATATCAGTGGCAAACATAGATTACCAGTGTACTCTATAGACGAAACATACTCCTCTCCAGATTAAAGGTATATGGTGCCCCCTGTGTGTATGCTGTAGTTAACACAACTCTTGTACAGACAATACATTATTCTATTACAGTCTTTCTAGAGGTTTCTACTCCATATTCCCCTTTTATGGACAACAGTGCTGGTGGAAATCCCCCTGGTGGAGATTGTATCTCACAGTGTATAAAAATACAATACATTTATTGACATTCACATGATTCTCTAGTGAAGTACCTAGTCATACAGCCCAAAGCATACCTGATTCTAGATGATCATTCTTACCAAGACACTCTTACCAAGATCTGAACAGACAGTGTCTGCATACCTAATTTCACAACAAAGTAACAATTGCACCATTTGCTTTGAACCCTGAATGCTATGGTATACAAGTGGAAGTTTTTCCTGTACTATTTGCACTAGTAACTGGTTTACGGTAACTGACAGTTCAAGCACTGTATCCAGGGACCCTGCATTACACCGTGCCCAATAATGGGACATAAGTGTGATAAACTGCTTAATTGCATAAATCTCTCAGTAAGAATATATGATAAAAATGTTTATCAAACGGTTTATCAAACAATACTGATTATAAGGTAATTCTTGTGATATGAAACCAAGAAATCTCAATACAAACAAATATATGCAAACAACCATGTTGCCATTAAATGTCTAATATTATATAAAAACACAGCAGCAAACGAAACCATTCACTCCACAAACAAGACTATTTTGGGTATATTTTGAACATACAGGGGAACCTCAGAATGACCTACAAATTATTCTTTAATATCTATGAAAATATCTATAGCACAAACCAAGCAAACAATTGAGCCTATTGTGTCAAAGTCATGTGTTTAGTGGGGGGGGGGGCAACTTCACACAGGTGGTTAACCTACTTGGCAATAGAAAACAAACATTCATGTAACTCTGGCTAATGATGTTGGTTTAATAGATTAAAGCTGGATAAATGCCAGCAGAATCACAACCATTAAAGTATTCTACATAACCACATATAATTGCATAGTATAACATTCACACAAACATCTAAATATGTACACTGATTCACACAGAAGTTGTAAACATGTTGCTTCAAATACCAAACTACCAACTCAGATACCAGTTGTACATCACTCCCTTAACCTAAACTTGTAGTAATAAAGTCATATAAAATTGGCCAAAGGAAACATTTCACATTAGCACCTCTCCAGATATATGCACCTGCACTTTATCAATGAGACAGGGATCATATAAAATAGAAAACATATACACTTCAGTTATCATCAGACTTTAGCATGCGGAACAGTTGACATGCCAGCAGATTTAAAATTATATTTATAGATATACCCTTTAAATTCAGAGAGATTTGCCTGAAGTGGGCATGGTCAAATTGAATTAGAAATGTTCAAATAAGCAGATTCAAATTTGCATTCCCTTCTTATTGGTCGCCTTTTGACCAGTCAAATCAGTTCTAAAAAAGATCTGATGTGAAAAGATTTTGTGATTGGTCAAAAGTGCATAAAGAAAATGCACTAGAAAATTCTAGTCATTTTTGGTTTATCCAAGTATGCTGGCTAACTCATTAATTATGCTTATTATACCCCTTGTCAAGTGGTTTGTCAGCGAGATTCAAAACAGACAGCTAAATCACAGTTCTCCCAAAGGGTCTGGCACAAATCTGGTTGTTGCCATCAAAAATCTACTGTATGAACAACCTGGATGCAAGACACCATCTCAGGTTTTCTATCAAACCGATTCCACTGCCTCCACAGTGATTCATGAACACCAGTTATAGGGTTATAGGAGAGCTGTGAGGGCCGTTAACCTGGCAATAGAAAGAAAACGTCGACCCATTTTCACAAGTCTCTGTTGTTCCATCCAAGGCCTCCATCTATTTTCGATGCATTCACTATATTCTCCTCACCACCACCATCATCCTCATCGTCCTCATCTGTGTCAAAGAAATCATCCTCAAAGAAAGATCCGTATTCCTGTGCATGCACGGAAATCTCATTAGATATTAGGTGAGGTGAGCCCTCGACGAAATCTGCAAACCTGTGGATCAGAACATTGTCATTATACCAAGCATCTATAACACTCCATACCTTCAGTTAAAACAATGAATAAGCGACAATCATATCAGTAGTTGACCTTAAAATGACAAGTCACTCAAATAGGGAGAGCTAACCTTTTGAGTAACCATTAACACATTCAAATTGGACAGTGTTAGAGCACTGATGATCAGTTTGATACTAGATAATTAAAATAATAATGATCAACAATTGATAATGCCACTGACGGTCACCTTTTTGGGGATTGAAGTCGAGAGACAGTCTTCCAGGTGCTGAAGTCTGGACTGCTGCAATACATCCTCAGCTCCTCTAGCGCACGTCGCGTCTCCTCCTCTCCCTGTCTCTGGAACTCCTCCTCTGTCAGCAGCCGCCGAGGCTCCGGCTTCCAGCGTAGTTTTGGCTTGACTTTACTGCAGAAGTCAACTGTACATTACGCCAGTGGCCCCCTTCGCATTACCCTCAGAGTGGTACTACAAAATGAACACGTACCGCCAAGCAAGAAGGGCCAATGAAACCGGGTAATCCAAGTTCTTAGAGCAGAATGCAGCAACGATGATGGCCAATGCTACTTGTTGAACCTGAATCCCAGCATAGATCAGGAGCAGGCCGAACAACTGCAGTGTCCAAGAGAGTATGTTGATGCTCCTCTCTTCCACTAGAGGGCCATGTCGATAGCACACAGCAAAACTGATAAATCCCACCACAGCAGCATAGCCTAAGGAACACAGAAAAACAATAAACACAAGTGCAGCAATTCATTCACTAACATTATAACTGTGATGGTATTTTTTTTATAAGCAGTACATACCAAAAGCTATGTGCCAGTGCTCCCTTAGAATCAACTGCAGGTTCCTGAACACCAGCTGGATGACATAAACTGAGAAAGACCAGCCACCAACTATCACCATATAGAATGGGCTTTTCTGGGGGGGAAACACATGTGAGGTGTGAAATATAAAAATGGTAAGTCTTCTATGGCGTACTTAAGGAAAGTAAACATAATAAATTGTGGGAATTAACATTCTGGACAATCTAAAGAATAAACATATTACCTTGGGCAAAAAGCGTGCCATGATGAAGATCAGAATGATGAGGGATGCAATCATCCCTGTGCTCATTCCAGCCGAGTAATAGAATACCTGACTCCTGTTTGACAACAAAACAAACAACAAACAACAACACAAATAAAGCATACCATACAGATTATATACAGAGCTTCCGATTAACATTGAGGGTAAATGTAAATGCAGCCCATTTAGTTACCTGCTGAGTGAGTCTGCAAAGGCGAACAACAAAACTCCAGCCAGGAATGTCAGAAACAGGAAAATGTCAAACTCTGCAGGTGCAAACCACAAGCAAAGCAGATTTCACATTAAAATGCATGTTCAATTTGCATGTACAACCTAAATAAACCCCACCTTTCGTTCTATTTACTTCGGATGGGCTTCAGAGTGTACTCTGCTGCAGGGTCAACTGGGTCAATCTTGAAGCAGGTCTTCGCACTGAACAGATTGATGCTGATGGTGGTTTCATTGGTCTGCTCATTCATTAGGTACTGCATCAGGCCCCAGACACTGAAGTGTTCTAGCTCCTGCAGCTTCTCCTCGTCCTCCGCAATAGTCACCTTTAATTGTTTTGCGCTCCATACTCGGATCTGTCGTAAAAAATACAGATATTAGCAACACCTAGACAAAAACAGTCTCTCTTTCAAATGACATATTTCTCTTAGGCTGAGTTTTGGTCAGTCTGTGCCATTAGGCCAGTTCCATGACACTCACTGCCATGCCAGAAAAATTGTTTGCAAAATCACAGACCAACCTGCATCCAAGCTCATTACTTACTTGGATTCTTGTCCATGTTTCCTTCCAGCCTGGGACAATGGGGTTGAGGTAGCAGTAGTGACTTGAGCCCATTTTAGCTGACTCTTGCCCATCTTTGATATTGATAATATTTATCTTACTTCCTGTGAAATGCCAATACATTTGTGTCACCATTTCAATGACAGTACACACCAGAAAACAACTTAAGCAGCTAGTATGATGGTTTTTATTTTGGATGTGTAAAGACATTGCAGAAATGCAGTCACCAGAAACAGACCATGACCAAAGTGGGACAGCTATTGTAATGTGGAGGTACCAGATTAGAAGAGTTGAGGAGTTAGCTTTAGGTCTTTAACAACAGTCAACACACTTTTCTACGAGATGTATGCCTACAAACTAGTATGGGTGCTGAGGAAAAAGCATTTTAGTATATTTCAGTCTAGGACCCCATTAAAGCGGCAGCTAAGGTAACAGCTAGTCATCCTGGGGTCCAAAGCATGACAATGAAGTGGACTGAAACGCAGAAACTCAATTAAACATAGCAGGATAATACCTAGCAACCGGCTATACATGTTATGTTTAATCGCACCTGGGTAGATAACGACAAATAATGTTAGATAATATTAATTTGACCGCTAGCTTTCTTAACTAGCTAAAGCTACAGTAGTGGCTCCTTCAGCTAATGCTAAATATTTGCTCTCGTAATACATAGCTAATAACACACGAAAAGTTAATATTTTTCCAACAAATTCACCTAGCGTTAGATCGTAGAGATATCCTACCTGCGGCTTGATTTGTATTTAAAACACACAAAAATGAAATGAGCAAAACCATTGGTTTCGCACTTTCAAAGATAGCCCCATTACTCCTTTTTATGTATCCCGCCATGACAGAAGACTAGGCTACACAGAAACCACGTGGTTCTTGTTACGGGAAGACTAGCCAATCACGTATACGATACAATGTCCTTAAAATATCAAACACGTTACTCCTTCTGGGCTCAAATGAGCGGTTGTACGTGGGCGTCATGTTTTGGCTACAAAGCTCAAAATAATTATGGCAACACATAAATCACACATCGGATTTTGCTGACCGGTATGTATTAAAGATCAAGATCTTTATTGAACATTGTGTAATTCGTTGAGAACAAAACGACGTAACAACGGTTAATGGAATACAAAATTACCAACCGCTTGGGGGCTGCATTCAAGCTCAATCCAATAATCAAAGTAAACAATTTGAATCACAGGCTGTTCCAACTTCTTTTCATTTCGTCAACTCATAATTTTACTTTGTAGTGTGTATGGCCACCCCTTGCCTGTATGCACTCCAGACAACATCTGAACATGCAACTGATGGATGGTGGAGGGTGACCTGGGGGATCTCTTTCCAGACCTGGATCAGGGCATCAGTGAGCTATGGGGACAGTCTGTGGCGCTACCTGGCGGCATCGGATGCACCAATACGTAGCGTTCCAGAGGTTCTCAATTGAAAAAAGGTCTAAGTAACGTGATGCCTTCATCATCCAGGAACTGTTTACACACTCTGGCCATGAGGCCAGGCATTGTCCTGCAGCACGAGGAAACCATGGCCCACTGCACCAGCGTAAGGTCTTATGATGAGTCTGAGGATTTCACCCTGGTACCTAACAGCAGTCTGTAACGTGCTCAGTGTGGACCTGCTCTTATCTGTGAAGAGATCGGGGCAGATGTGAATTCTGGTGTTCTCTGGCAAATGGCAATCACAGTGCTGGGCTGTGAGCACAGGTCAAATGGCCTCAGTCTGCTTTTTGGTAATGTTCAGGTAAAACGAGTGAGATTCTTGAAAATCAATGCCTCTCAAGTGCACCTGATGTCACTTTGATTTGTACCAAAACAGGTTATATTGATTTACAATGGCTTTCCCAACTGGACAGATTAATATACTTTAAGTTTAACTGACTTGGTTATAGTGTGATGTTTAGGTGTTCCCTTCATAAATTTTAGCAGTGTATATTGAAAAGCAATGGACTGTTTTTTTGTTATGTTCAGGTAAAAAAAAGTGAGATTCTTGAAAATTTATGGTTATGTCAACTAGAATGACTTGAATCCTATGTCATGTCTTGTTCCAATGCCTCTTAATTAATAGGCAAATCATCACATCACCTACTGATTTTAGGTAATCTGAAAGACATGACAGATTGCAATTGGGACAGACTATTAGAAAGATGTTGCATTGCTATATTTTACATGTCAGATGTTTCTAAATTGCAATTAAAGTATAATTACCAAAAAAAACTATTTTGTACACATGTCTAGTCTGTGGAAAGAATGGTTCACCAGAGAGGCTTCTGCATCTACACAACATTTGGAAGCACGATGACCAGCAATTTTGTTGAAATGTGATAGAAGTATGACTTGCTTTTTAACTTCCCAAAGCATGAACGGAGCTGAGCGTATGAACCCTATTGCCTGAGGTCAAAGTTAGCTAATAATAAACAAATATTACATGTGATTTCCTGTTCTCTCTTTTTGCCAAGGGAGGCAGCGATTTACATTTCTTCCCTTTCCACACAATGTACAGAAGCTACATTGTCAATTACACTGGGTTGAAATCTGTATGTATACTAGGATGTCCCTCTGTCGTTCAGTAATGTTATATCACATTATATTTTGATGCTGTGAATTATCATACCGCAAGTCTGTTTAGTTGCACTATTATTCACACCCACTGTTCTTCTGAGGTAATCTCAGATGATTTATTTAACACTCATTGGTCTGTTAATGTATGAGTAGTTGTTCTAAATACAAGAAGAACCATAGCAAGTTAGTCTAAGTTTTTAATGCTTTCCAGTTCTCATGCAAAGAAAAGGGCTGAGAAACATTGGGCTACATGAGTCGGTTTAACTTGTCACCTCCTCTTACGAAATCCCCTACATCAGTGAACTAGTGTAAATTATGTTTTTTTCTACAGAAAATAGATCTATTGATAGTCAACTGAAATGCTGGTTGTGACAAAACTGTAGAGCCTATGGTTCAAAGCAAAAAATATCCTTCTTGTTTCATATTGGAATATTATGGTGTTTCTCTTGTCCATAGCTACTAAGCCAAGAAGTCCGTAACATTTAATATTTTCTAGTTTGAATTCATGGGAGGATTGACATAAAGACACCCCATGAAAATAAAATACAAAGTAACTGAAGAAAATCTTTGGGTGGGGTTGTTGTCAATCCCCGCTTGATCACAATATAAAATGTCGGAAATCATGGAATGATTTTTGTAGTAGATTAAAATCCCCAAATCTCTGGAATTCAGAATCAACTAATTTAACAGTAATGGAATTCTTGACTTATAGCTATTAACAGCTTATTTGCAACTGGAGAGTGGGAACCAAATATACAATATAAATCAACCTTCACCTAACTTTAGATGGCCTTATGATGTGAACTCTTTCAAACTTGTAACCATGACTTCAGCCCCTAGCCTCTGGTGAATTCCTTTCCATGCAGCACAACTTTTGAGATGTTCGATCAGTTTAGAAAGTGTTTAAACTTCCTCTGATATACAAGGAAACAGGCCAATCTCCTTACAATCCAACTGAAAAAAGCCACTTACTATATGTCTGAGTTGACCTATGACCTGATAAAACCTCTCAGTCAGAAAGGAGTGAGGTAACCTAAGATTTACACATAATGGAACTTTAATGCCACACACACACACACACACACACACACACAAGACAGGGAGTAGATGTGGGTACTATGAGTTTATCTGTATTATAGGAAAATAAGAGCAATGATATTCAATAATTACAACAGGATAAGCAAATTGATCAAGAACCGAAGACAGTGGGCAGGCATCTGTAATATAAATACTTTTACAGTCCAGGGCAGTTGTGTAGAACTATCACTCTGATAGTTGACAAATTGAATGTAATTGCGCTAGGTATAGACTACACATTGAATTTCTCTACGGAGAGGTTACAGAACAGTTGGCCTAGGAACTGACTAAATCATTTAAAGAATGATTCTGGTATTGGCATAAATGATAACTGTAAATTAAAATGCTATGGTCTGTATATGAATGAAAGTGAAACCAAATATTTATCACTGGTAATATTTGTGTTGAAGGTAATGTTTCCTAACCATTTTTTCACGACGGCTTTTATTCTTGACATAGAAGTATGCTTTTCTATACAGCTACAAACCTCTAAACCCCACCTATTTTCACAATAAATGTTTTTTCATTTGATCGTGAACCTAATCTCAAACACAATACTAACCTTAAGTCCATCACTGCATTAATATTATGTCCACAAAGCCATTTTTTGTTTCCACTTTATTTTTGCGATAGCACATTTTGACCATGGGTATGCTAAGCGGGGAGGGGCTTATGCAACAATTGCGTCGTCTACCAACTTGTTTCCATATTTCAACCCACGCCTTAACACTTGGTCGCTTCTGCTTAAAAATAATTTATCTACTTTAAAGGTAAGTTAATGTTTATTCCCGCTTATCGATTACTTTATTTGATTTTGTAGGCTATGTTGTCTTTCCAATCACACTATAATTCCGTGGTATAGAAGATAAATCAACGTTTGTTTTCAGAATGAGTCAACGACACGTTAAACGAAAACCGCTGCACCAGTCAAGTAATATACCATTGTTTTTATAGTAACTTAGTTACGACATACCAAGTTCACATTTAGTTACAACAATAGTTACATTGTATTGGGTGCCCTCTGATTAACAGTGTTTTGGTGGTAGGTCAAACTGCACGTCGCATTTTGGATGAGTACAACAAATTCCAGTTACGTTTCTAAATTCGGTAATGCGTATAACACAGTGTAATTGTCAAGTGTTTATATGGCTCATAGCCTAGATCTTAATTCTGGTAAACTCTATGATGATCATACACAACAGGACAATTTTCCATGTGGACTACCCAAATATTTTTCAAACTTCTGGGACCCCCAAACATTTTACAATGTTGTAACTTAACGAGTTCAGTTAGTAAAGTGCTTGATGGTTAGTTGACTAGTTGAATCAGTTAATAGTGTTCAGGAATTGGTCAAATACTCTAAACTTTGAGGGGTCCCTGAGGTTGATGTTTAAAAATGATTAGCCTCGTTGGGTAACAGTGGTGGAATACTTCAGCCCGGAACAGGTACATTTGTACACGCTAAACTCTGGAAACATGTGGAGAATCTTTCATTCTTTATGCAAAAGGGTTTTTACTGTCAGCAAGCCTGTGGACCCTGTGATAGGACATCACATACATATGAATGAATGATTCCCCAGTCTATTTTGATATATGTGTATTTTGATAGTAAAGCCCTAGTTTACTTGTCAAAAAGATTGCTCATTTGGGTATTGACACTTCATGCATCTGGTCTCAAAACGTCCCCTCACACACACAGGTTACTGATGGCCTATATGTAAATATTGACCTTTCATTCATGCATTATTCTCTGCATGTCATGCCAATTGTTTCTGATGCAGTCCAATGGGGGCAGTGCTAAACACACTAAGACAAAGATGACACTAATAGGATATCCTGAAACTACTTAACGTTTATTTCTCCTTGTTGATCCAAGGGCCTGATCCAGACTAACCATGGGTGTTGAGGGTGGAATGAAATGTGTGAAGTACCTCCTCTTCTTTTTCAACTTTATCTTTTGGGTGAGTAATGCAAGCGGAATCCTCATGCTTTGTCCATTTGATATGTTCAATAGAAGTCCATTATTTACACTCATATGGAACATTTGGTTGTGGAACATAGAGATGTTTATCATATTTCACTCACTTAACTCAATTTCCAAACTTTTTGTTTGTCATTAAACTGATTTGTTTTAGTTACTTGAACCCAGCTTTATAACTAGTTTATATCTAGTTTTACAATGACTAACCCTTGTTGACTGAGTACTTGTTTGTCTGGTTATATTTGTGTTGTAAGACTACTGCGCAGGAGTCTGTCAGCTGATCTAGGAAACACACCCATCTATGCCATTTCCTTCCTTTTTGCCATTTAGTACCCATTAATTGTCTGTCATTAGTCTATTACAGGCTTTTCAGGGAATCAAAGCAACATTCAGTGGCAACAGAGGAAGGGATATTAAAATATTAAAGTGACAATCCTACAAATTCCATATACAGTTTTACTCACTTGTGATCATAAAAAGACGATTCATGTTTTTACTTTGAGAATTCATTGGAAAGAGGAAGTAGTAATAAGAAGGTGGGGGAGTTTGGGGTTAGAGAATTCGCAAGAGGGAGGTAGTGGGTTTAAGTACACGTTAGAATATAAGGGGGAGTGGGAGAGGAGTGGGCTTGTGGTGCGTGAAAGAGAGTGTGTAAGAGGAAGAGAATCAGAGGGTCATAGTGAAGTCTTGTGATCAGTTCAGGGTTCTGACAATATCATGTGACTTTTTTTTCTTTTACCGGTCGGCAGTCACTGATACAAAGCCTTCGTGAAAAGTTAATATCTCTTGACTAATCTCTTGCTGCGGCCTCTGCATTTACATTGTAATACCCTGTCATACTAAAACATTTGATTAAAAAAAGCGCACCTTTCCTTCCTCTTGGGTGTCTAATGGAACATACTTAATGTATTTTTACATGCTGTTACAATTAATAATACCTTATATTCGCCTCTTAGGTATGCTATCATGTTCATGCATCTGTTTACCTACCTCTACACTATATGAAACCAGGCAGTGACTAATCTTATTACTAACCCATGGCAAATATTTACACTGGTGTTACCCATGCTGGTGCCTGCTGATCAAGGAAGGATTGGAGTGTGCCAGGATAAAAGAAAAAAGGGGACATTACTTTTAATCTATACAACTAACCTGTTATGTATTTTTATTTTGTTTCGTCCAGTTTTAACATTTAATCAAGGCTATCTTGCCCATGTGTTTGTTATGTGACTGGAAATCAGATTGAAGTTGTGACTGAACTACGTCACTCTCCAGTATTTTGGATTTCATATCACCATATATATGAGGCAGCGGTATAAAATGAAAGTGATTTCATAAGCTTGACTCGCTCTAACTAGCCAGTTTGAATATTTTTATTATTATCCACATTGTAGGATAATAGTGAAGACATCCAAACGATGATATAACACGTGGTGTTGTGTGATATAAATAAAAATATATCTATATATTAGATTCTTCAAACTAGACACTTTGCCTTGATGACACTTGGCATTCTCTCAACCAGCTTTAACAGGTAGTCACATAGAATGCATTTCCAACAATCATAAAGGACTTCCCACAAATGCTCAGCACTTTTCGGCTGCTTTTCCTAAACTTCTTGGTCTATTAGCACTAACCCAGCCTGGAGGTGTGTTTTTTCTGTAAAAACAAATGATAGCCCCATTAAGCACAAACCAGATGGCATATTGCTGCAGAATGTCAAGGTAGCTATGCTGGTTGAGTTTGCCTTCATTTCTAAATAAATCAATGACAGAGTAACCAGCAAAGCACAATCACACCTCCTGCATGCTTCAGGGTGAAAACCACACATTTGAAGATCAAAAATGAAACAATGGTTGGAATGGTAATTCTCAAATTTGGACTCATCAGACCATCTCGTGTGTCTTTGCACGGGTGTCCATTAGTATTTGTTTCTTTGCGACAATTTGTTCTGACCTGGAGCAAAGCACTTAAGCATAATTTCTCCCAAGTTGTAACCGAAAATGATAATGTTCCCAGTCGTACTTACCTGAAAAAACGAGGGTAATTAAATAATTATAATAATAATGATAGAAGCCTGTGACGATCGAAGCCTGTGAGTGTGTGGTGCCCCTTTCTGGAACTTCTAATCACTCTCATCTGTCGTTGTTTCTCCAGCTATGTGGCCTGGCTATGATAGTTCTGGGCGTCTTGGTTCAGGTGGCTGTCAACAACACCATAGTGATCAATAATGTCTCAGCTTCATCAGCTCCCATTGTCATCATTGTAGTCGGCGTCATCGTCTTCTTCATTGCCTTCTTCGGCTGCTGTGGAGCCTGGAAGGAGAGCTACTGCATGGTCACCATGGTAAGTCCAAACAGAATGGTCAAAGGGGGTGTGACCAATTTACTACAAGCCCTAGAAGTGCCTTATTGCTATTATATACTGGTTACCAACATATTTAGAATAATTAAAGGGCAACTGTATCAAATCCATGCTAAATATTGTCTGATGTAACAGGGCTTTCAGCCAAGGGCTAAATTGCTCTGCTACGTGTTTGTGGCACATCTCGCATGTTGTGTATTGTTTGTAGCTCCTATGTTGGTTGTTCCTTGTATAACGTCTCACATATATGACCTGACATTCATGCATGGCGGTCACCAGGGTGTTTTAAGCATCAAGTGCAATGTACAAAGCATAAAATACTACCACATGGAGGTTCATGTTATTGTGGAAAATCAAGACTGAACCAACTGGTTTGACAACCGTTAAGTTGTTTTACTGTCATTCTGTGCTGAAGGCAGGTTTTCCACCATCATGACATGAATGAAAACTATTTGGTTTATGTAAAATATAGAATTTCACAAGAGCTAAATATTTATATGTCTTTTATCCTAAGTTCTCTATCCTTCTGAGTTTGATCATTATCATTGAGATTGGTGCAGCCATCGCTGGATATGTCTTCAGAGGGAAAGTGAGTATATTAATATATTTTAGTCAGATATTTTACATCAGCATATTCCACCTGTCAAATGCAGATGTGCTTGCATTAATGATTATTTTGATACACTTAACTGTGGGAAGGACAAAAGTTAACATAGCTTATAGAAAAATGTGGTGTACATTTAACATTAACATTTTGTATATATTTTATCTTGCAAAACTGTATATTATCATATGTACATATTTTAACTCTCTTTTGTCACTATAATGTTGATCAATGCCACATAAAAGCTTTTAAATGTGATTTCGTGATTGTCGCCCGTTAACCATGTCTCTGCCCATTACTAACTGTAGCTAACAGTCATCGTCCATGACAATCTGAACAACATGGTCAACAACTACAAAAATGGCACTAAGGAATTCAAGGAGGTCGTGGACAAACTGCAAATTGATGTCAGTAACAACCATTTTATGTATCTACTTGTATCTGTGAGAAAATATAAAACATTCACGTTGTGTTGTCACCAGCTTGACGTGTAGTTCTGTCAAACCACTTGTATCTTGTATCAAATTTTGTTTTACTTGATCCAACTTCTTATATTGACTTTTAGTTGCATTAGCACCTCCCTGGTGACATTATACTCTTGTTAATGTTAGTCTTGTCCTCATCTATTGACATTAAGACACATTCTAGTCTTCTCCCGGACAGTATTTTCCCATGTCAAACTTTTTAAGCTCAGTACCAAGTTCTGCTCTGGTCGCTTCCTGTTTGTATCCCTTTGTTGAACTGTCTCACCGTTTGAAAAGTTCTCACAATTTTTGCATTTCTTTATCCAGCTGAAATGCTGTGGAATTAACAGCTCCTCTGACTGGCAAGGAAAATTTGGGACGGGTTTAGCAGATGTGCCAGACTCGTGCTGTGTCACTTTAAGCAGTGACTGTGGTAAGGGAGCCATGCGGAATCCAGACAAGGTGTACCAAACGGTAAGGACCAACTCAGTTGTCTTTGTTCTCTCTAAGACATAGAAAAAGTATATGGGTCTGGAGTGACGTTTATTTCTTTAATTGTTTTCTAGGGATGTGAGACACTTGTGGAGGAGGTGTTGAAGAAGAACATCTTGTGGGTCATTATAGCGGCACTGGTGATCGCATTCCTGCAGGTAAGTGGCAAACCCATCCAAACATATACATCAATACACATTCTGGGCTCGGAAGGCTCACTGATTGTATGTTTTGTTGTGTTTCAGGTCATGGGCATTATTTTTGCCTGCATGTTGATGAGAGGCATTCGTAGTGGCTATGAGGTCATGTGATCATTCTGCCAATAAAAGGGGAAAGGCTAATGGTTGCAATGTCAGGTCATTATGTTCAAACATTTTGAATTTCCTATTATTCATTATTATTCTTTCATATAACCACATAACATACCTTTGGACAGATGCTGGAAAATGTCTTCCGCCAAGAATCTCAATGTTAGCTTTGTTGTATTTTTTAAGTAGAATTTTATTTAAATAGGGCAACATTCTCAAATTTGCACTTGTCTTTTGTTTAATATTGTTTCGCAATGTTTAATCTCATGAACATTCTACTGTAGAATGGATTTTTAAAAAGGTATTAGTCTTTTGTTCATCCTGGGTCTCACATTTCTATGGATTTTTATTAAACATTTCAGTTGATACCTTACAACTGTGGCCCTTCAAGTGTTGTCCCTATGTTAAACATCTGACAGAAACTATAATACACCTATCAATTTGCCAACATGGGCCAGGCTGTAGGTTTATGTAAATAGTTGATGTCAATGTTTGTATACATTGTTCTTACTGTAAACGCGAGTACTTGAAATAGATTGTCAGATTACTTTATGGGAACTTCCCTTCCAGCATGATAGATGTTTCCTCACCCTGAAAGTAGTCTAAGGGCCAACACAAAGCATGCATGCATTGTAAAATTTCAGTTAATTTTAGCCACTGCTAGCAAAACCTTTAACAGAGGTAATCAGTGTAACCTGTACGAGTGACAGGTTTTGACAGAAAATAAGTATACAACTGTATGCTTCATTCTTCAACCTATTAGAGACTGTAAAAGAAAAATGCCTGAGAACCAGATAGCTGAGCATGAAACAAACACTTGATTGAGCCTGAAAACAATGGCAGTGAAAAATATTTCAACAGTTGCTATGTTATCACATTTATTTGACAAGAATCCACTGCATCAAGTAATTACGCTGTCCAAGGTGAATGTTTCTCTGCTCGGATTGATGAGCGACGATCGTCTTAACGGACGTGGCGGATCACTCCTTGTTCCTTCTTGTCAAGTAGTTGGCAGAGAGCAAGACCATGGTGTGCACAAGAAGAGAGACCTCTGACTCTAGGGGAGGGACACAGGAGAGGCTTGAGAACAAACAAATGTTCCTTTCTTTTGGCAGGTGATTACGTATTTGTTCTGTTTTACACAGGTTTATCGTGTCAATTGGATATAAGTTTCTTGCATATCCTAAGACAAACTTGGAGTGTGGGGTCAGAGTCATTATCGTAACCCTGGAGCAATTAGGATTAATGGCCTTTAAGAGTAGAGGATGGTTTCCTGGACACAGACTAAGCACAGTCCAGGACAAAAAAAGAAATTCCATGGAGATTTTGCATTGTGCTTCATTTCAACACCAATACCAGGCTTAATCAGTGGGTTACCTGTGGGTAGATGTTTCACCTTGACAACACTGTGATAACATTTTGGTTACTGGCCAAACACTTAAATTGTGGCAGCAAGTAGCCTTACAATTAACTCCCCAACAAATGTATTAAACCTCAATTTCCTGATTTCCAAATTTGTAATTTTGACCATGCCTTCTCTCAACAACCCCACAGCATGTGTGGGAATCAAAAATCAAGACGATGATTCCCATCTCAGGCAGCCCTGTATAACCTCCACCCAAGCAGCGCAGCTGTGACCGAATTCAGGTTATTGCATGGCAATGACATATACCACTGTGCCACTCAGGCGCAACAATTATCTAACTGAACAGAGAACAATGTGGCGAGAGGAGAGATACCTTTAAGCCGAGAGGATAATTGAAGCCACTGCGAAAGCCATTCCCGACACTGGTTGATGCTGACACCACCAGAGTCAAGCCCCCTGACGTAGCAGGCCTGGCAACATTAGGGTAAAGTAATCACAACACAGAGTAAGCAGTGAGAAATGTGGTCGGTTTTGCTCACATAGTGCAGATTGTGTAGCTCTTTGGAATGAGTGCGCTGACCAGTCTCAACTCAGAGTCGTCCAACCGGTGCTGGCCGTGTCTGCTGAGAGAACGGTCCAGCTCCAGCAGCTCTAGGGCGTGGCGGTGTAGTCGAGAGGCAATCATGGGTGTTGGGAGATGGGAAGTCAGGAAAAACAGGGGACAGAGATGCCTCTGGAGATAAAGACACTGATGTTTTTTTTTTCTTCCCCCAGGCATGACAAAACTAAGACTACCGTAACATACTTTACTAAAGTTGTGGGTCTGATTCTCACAGGGGGCCAGTATGAAAATGTATGCACTCATAAGTCACTCTGGATAGGATCTGCTAAATTAATTAAATGTAAACAAACTTACCATATGACTTGCATTCATTCTCTTAATACCCAGGGGAGGGCCAGAAAACAAGCTCCGAATGGCTTGGATGTCAGATATGTTAGGGTGTACCCCACTTTGCATCTAAAAACACACTGAGCAGTCACATCACTGACTAGATGCAAATATTAGGTTCACTAGATTTATGGGAAAACATTCATGTTTGGCCAACAACTAGTTAGTTTACAGATTTGAACATCAGAGTGAAATGGATGCAGAGTGGGGGGTTCTGCATCTTTGCTCTTCTACCTTGTTGCAGAGGTCTAGAAGGCTTCTCTTTAGTTTGCCATCTTTGACATGTGAACTTGCACTCTCAAGTCCCTTCAGCACGGCCCAGTACTGCTGGGCCCTGTGGGCATGGTTCACATTCTGAAAATCAGTTTGCTGCTGCGGGGTCCAGAAGTGGCGGATCAGAAGCTGGCGGGGGAAGAAGTACCTGGTTGTGAAAATAGGGGGAGGCAGAGCGGAGAAACAGGTGTGGGAAGAAGATAGAAAAAAAGCAAGATTGAGGGGATACAGGACAAAGGGGTTTCAATATTTTGTAGGGGGTACAATGAATTGTCAAGGGGTGGCATAAAGTATTATTTAATATTTCCAAATCAAACTGACATTAACTCACATTAGGACAAAAACCAGGTAGTTGGCAAATGGTGGAATAGAAATTAACAGCAGTGGAATGGCTTTGATCATGTCTCTGCGAAACTAAGAAACACAAATGTACCATTTACTGTGACCCATGTCCAAGTGTGAAAAGAGATTCTTGGCATGTTAGACAGAATTACTTCTACCGTGCATTACAAAACAACGTTTTACAGATCAAAGCCTTTTACTATATAATACAAAGGCTGCTAGCCACATCACAAAATGTTACTTATTATTCAAGTGTATTCCCTAACCTTGACTGACCTGCCTGAGTTTCTCCATATCATGATATGGTAAGTCCTTGACTTCAACACCTTTGGTGAGCATCCTTGTTTTTATCACCTTTACCTCTCTGACATCCTGGAAAAGTTGTTGAAAACCTAGAGAATGAGATAGTCAAATATAGCACTAAGAGTTCATTGCTTGACGTCATTCAAATAATTGATTCCATAAAAACAAATGCCCAGAAAACAGGTCAATTTAGAAAGGCTGATGACAAAACAATGTACAGGTACAGTTGTGCTCATATGTTTGCATACCCTGCCAGAAATGGCTGTCTTTTATTTAAGGATAGTGATCATATGAAGCCATTTATTATCACAATTGTTTGGCTCCTTTTTAAATCATAATGATAACAGAAATCACCTAAGGGCCCTGTTACAGGCACACAAGGTGACACAGGTGAAAATGGCAATTAAAAAGGTGAATCTCCCACACCTGTGGCTTTGTAAATTGCAATTAGGGTCTGTGTATAAATAGTAAATGAGTTTGTTAGCTCTCACATGGATGCACTGAGCAGGCTAGGTAATGAGCTATGGGGGAGCAGAAAAGAACTGTCAAAGACAGTGGAACTCGGTAATGGAACTTTAAAAAATGTAAAAGGATATAAACTGTTCAATCACTTATTAAGAAGTGGAAAATTCCAGGATCTCTTGATACCAAGCCAAGGTCATGTAGACAAAGAACATTTCAGCCAAACTGCCAGAACAATTGTTCAGGATACAAAGAAAAACCCATAGGTAACCTAAAAGGGGAAATACAGGCTGCTATGGAAAAAGAAGGTGCGGTTATTTCAAGGAGCACAAAACGATGACACAATGCGATGATACAAAAATGAGCTGAGGTCGAGTTCAGAAAGAAGCCTTTACTGCACCAATGCCACAAAATTGGTGCAGCCTGGTAACAATATGCCAGACAGCATCTTGACACACCTCTCAGATTTTGGCACACTGTAATTTTGTGTGACGCATGGTGGTTGCTCACTGATGTTTTGGGGGGCGTGTGAGCTCTAAAGGCATGGGGAATCTTGTGAAAATTGATGGCAAGATGAATGCAACATATTTTCAGAAAATACTGGCAAACATTTTTATTTGTTATGACCTACAGTTGAATGTGAATCCCATAAGAAATTAAAGACATGTGTTTTGCCTGCTCACTCATGTTCTTTACAAATGGTACATATATTATGAATTCTCCAAGGGAATGCAAACATTGGAGCACAACTGTAGTTTATAATGATCTTGTGGTAAAATTAGCCTTACCTTTTGTAAAAGTGTGATAGAGAACATAAAAGCGAGGAAAATGTCTCTGGAGGAAGCGCTCATATTTGGCATTGGCCGCTTGAAGCTTAGACCCAAGTTTTGGGCCAATACTTAGCTTGGATTTGGAGGATGAGTAGTATCTATACAAAGGCAGTCTAGACAATCACCATAAAAAGTAGAAGAGCATCAGACATTTACCCCGATTTCTGACGTTAAAATAAAAGAAAGTATTGTCTGCAGGCTTTAAAAACACTGGTGGAACCTTAGTTCTGTAATATTATTGATTTTGTCCACATCAGTTAATGATGTCTTCTATTCAACTGTAACTCATTCCAATATAAAGGGTAAGGGAGCACTGACAGCTTTTGGAACCATCTTTTGCTTGTACAACCCTGTTTCCAAAAGTTGGGACGCAGCGCAAAATGTAAAGAAAAATATAATGCAATTATGTAAATCATTTAAACTTTATATTTAATAGAAAATAGTTCAAAAGCAACATATCAAATTGAATGAGGCCAGCAACACGTTTCCAAAAACAAAGTCAACAAAAGACTGGAAAATCTGAAAAAACTAAACCTAGTGGAATATCATACAACTAATTAGGTCAATTGGCAACATGTCAGTACCATGATTGGGTATTAAAATATCATTTCAGAAAAGATGGGTCTGTCAAAAGTGTGGATGGGAGGGGCTCACCACTCTGTGAAAAACTGCACTAGCAAATAGTGCAACAACTTAAGATTGATGTTTCTCAATATGAAATTGCAAAGGGATCTCTTCTATAGTACATAATATCGTTAAAAGATTCAGAGGATCCGAGAAATCTCTGTATGCAAGGGACAAGGCCGAAAACCTGAATACTGGATGGTCGTGATTTTTGGCCCTTCGGGTGAATCTGCATTATAAACAGACACGATTCTGTAGTGAAAATCACTGCATGGCCTCAGGATCACTTCCAGAAACCATTGTCTGTGAACACAGTATGTCACTTCATCTAAATTGAGCGTGAAATGTCCGAAATGTAATAAGCCAGTGGAAAATGCATATTACTCATGCATTACTGTTCACATAGTTTAATTCACATGGATGGAAATATCGATTTGTAAGAAATGTAAGAATGAGGATAGAAGATTTAAAAACATTTTGATAGTTAACCAAATATGGGTATTTCCACGTCTCGAGGCACCACACCACCGTCTTTGCCTGTGCGTATATACAGTATTGGGATACAGTATTGAAAAAAATGATAAACACTGAGATCCTCTCCAAAATACTCCTTTCAATCAATAGAAGTTAAATTAGACATTACATTATCTCTGTAAGAATAGTCTTATGTTGTTTTTGTCAATCAAAATTTAAACTATTTGTAGTTTTGTTATTCTATTCAGTCAGTTATCGTCTGCCACTGAAAAAAAATGTATTTAACAAAGATTTGTCACAATTTTTGCTGAAGAACACTGTCATACACACATACTCCATTGCGCTCTAATACACAATCCTATGACCCTTTCCAAGAACCTAGCTAAGCAACACTTAATGATCTTGTCTACTTCACAAAATACCTACTCTTTTGTATGGCTCTCAAATAAAAGATAACCAACAACTTAATATTTGACTCAAGTTAGTTACTGTACTATTGAACAACCAGATCTATGAAACTCTTGGCTAACTTGCTCTTTCAAATTCTTCTCTCTAATTAACATTCGCATGCCTGTCTCAAACATCTACTGTCAACCCTCGAAGTGACTGGATTTCATTAACCTTTTATGCATGCAGTTTCAAAAACAGACATTCTGAAAACCACACCTGTTGGGCCCGGGTGCAACTCACAGGTGATTTTGTGATCTTTGAAGTTTCGAACGTCATTGGTCAATTGTTGTTGTACTTTGACACAAGCTTCTGGTACACTGCATCGAAACAATAGAGCTAGGAAAACTGACCGGTGCTTCGGTGTTCATTTGTCCAATCCCTGATCCCAACGTTCAGTACTGTTACCTACATTCTTTTGTGTTATGTTGTTCTTTGGTAAATAGTTTTATTAAACTCATGCTACTATCATTGAAGCCATGTGGCTACATTTTATGTATTTGCAATTGTAAGCTAAAAACTCTGTCCTTTTACTCATATAAAGAGTAGCAGGACTGAATAAAAGTAACAGGAGAAGTTTGAAATAAATAGCCATTTTAAATGTGTCTGGTATGTACACCACTGTTCAAAATTTTGGGGTCACGTAAAAATGTCTTTGTTTTCAAAAGAAAAGCATTTTTTGTCCATTAAGAAACATCAAATTGATCAGAAAGTGTAGATGTTAATGTTGTAAATTACTATTCTAGCTGCAAACTGCTGATACATCTATGCAGATGGCATTAAAGAATACATAAAAGCACATTTAATGGCAAAAAAATACATAGCAATAGAAACCAGCAGCAGCACCAGAGAATGTGGAAATTGGAATATGTAGCATGACAGTATTAAAATTAATCTTAAATATTGTATGTGTATATTATGTAAATATATAGTGCCTATAAATGGATACAAAAAAATGATAAACAAATGTGTTCATGTACATGGAAAGTGACCAGGAGATAAAGTGTTAGCAATGCCATACCAAGCAGAATTTCAGCCTGAGAGGAATAACTTAAAGATGACGGAGCTGTGTGTGGCCACACCGTCATGTGTGAACAGGGAGTACAGGAGGGGACTGAGTACGCAGCAGAGGGACTCCTATGGTCAGGGTCAGTGCAGAGCAGGTGAGTTTGCCTATTTTCACCACCTGGTGTCTGCTCATCAGGAAGTCCAGGATCCAGTTGCAAAAAGGAGGACCCAATGTCTTGAGCCTGGGAACAAGCAACTGTGGGTTTGATTTCAGGCTCAAAATGGCCAGAAACAAAGAACTTTCTTCTGAAATTCATTAGTCTATTCTCTGAGAAATTGAGCCTATTCCATGCAAGAAAGTGCTAGGAAATTGAAGTTATTGTACATGCTGTGTACTACTCCCTTCCCAGAACAGCATAAACTGGCTCAATGCAGTATAAAAAGTGAAATGGGAAATTAGTTAGCGGACAAATACATTAGTGTCTAGTTTGAGAAAGACACCTCACAGGTCCTCAACTAGCAATTTCATTAAATAGTACTCTCAAAACATCAGTCAGAATGTCAACGGTGCAGAGGTAACTGCAGGGTTACCAATAAAAAGTCATCTCAGACTGGCCAATAAAAAGGAAAGATTAAGAGGGACAAAAGAGCAAAGACACAGGTCTGTGGAAGATTGGTAAAAGTTATGGACATACGATTAAGGGGTTTGAGATGTTCAGATCCCAAGGAATAACATTTGTGAGATGCAGACCAAATGAAAAGATGCTGAAGGAGTGGTTGCTGCCAACTGTCAAGCATGGTGGAGGCAATGTGATGGTCTGGGGTTACCTTTGTGGTGGTAAAGTGTGAGTTTTGTTCAGGATAAAAGGGATCTTGAAGAAGGAAGGCTATCACTCCATTTGGCAATGCCATACCATACCCTGTGGACAACGCTTGATTGGAGCCAATTTCCTTGTACAATAGGACAATGACCCAAAGCACAGCTCCAAACTATGCAATAACTATTAAGGGAAGAAGCAATCACACAAGCACAGATTCCCTACACACTTGCAAAAGTGCACCCACAATTGTTACAGCATTTATGTTTTTTTTTAGACTAAGGATAATATATAGATATAATGTCCTATGTTTCATCTTTGTTTATTTGAAGGAAGTTGTGACAACCAGTTATTCTCACTCACTCATTCATTCATTCATTCCTGTTCCCCAATGTTCATTTCTGTTATCATACTTAAAATCGTTTTTTTTTAAATAGATAACTTGTTTTTTGTTTATGGCTGGTCAATCATTTAAAAAATGTTATGATAAATGACATCATAGATTTTAGAAAATATTGAGGTTAGGGTCTCCCTTAAAAATAAAAATATATCTTGGTGTTTTTAAAAACACATTTTGCATTAATATGTTGTGACTATAGCCGCCAGTACATATTTTTTGAATATGTAACCAAATATTCCTGTAAATTACCTTCTTATTTGAGGGTGAGAAAAGAAAGTATTTGGCATGACTTTAAATGTATATTTTAAAATCTTGTAAAAAAAAATACAATTGCTTGAGATTGACCTTAACACATTTTTAACAGTTAAAATGTGTGTTATAAGATACGGTGCTGAAAAAAAGGATGTAGAACTTAGTGTACTAAAGTTACTACATGCACAATGTCACCGATTCGGCATTTTACGCAGCGCCCCAACTCGTATAGAAACGGGGTACAGTAGCCTACTGTAAACAGCAAACGTTTGCTTGTTATCTTATCTGCTGAACTCCACCACCATCGTAATTGTACGACCTTACTCGTCAAAGACAAAACATGAGTTGTCCCTTGGTTTTAATATCTCCAAGGGTTTTTGCCGAGATCGGTATGTTAAAGAATTATCTGTCAAGAGTATATCCAGAGTATAAACGTTGGTTTACCCATAACTACACAAACACGATAAATGTACATAACCCTTTGAGTTGTCAATACCTTGCTCGAGAGGTGGCGGTGACAGAGGAGCACATAACCATGACACCATTAGGTTGGAGTCCATAACATGCCAAAGCAAAACTTCGGCACACCACACAGAACAGCGCCATTTGTAAGAAGGGTAAACTGCCATCGGCTCTCTTCTGCGATTGGCTACACGATTACCGTAATGTACATAGACGTATTCAAAATTTGACGGTGCATGGCTAGTTGTATGGATTTTTGTTTGGAAATCGTAAATGTGGATGTCGTTCTATTAGCTACAGTAAGCATTATAATTTACCGACGTATTAGAAGAAAATCTGTTCGGTCATTACTTTCAACAAATCACTCATACCAATTCTGTAATTACCTTACATAAAAGTATTAGATACTAAATCTAAATGTAATTTTTTTAATCAACCATTAACTGTGACAACAAAATTGACAGCCAATGAAAGGCTGATAGAAATTTTAGGACCCACCTGGATCAAACCATTTTTTAAAAATATATAGCTAAGCTGGCTATCTGGCGTTAGTTCATCATCGTCACATCTCTGATAGCTTCACGCTTTGGGTTCAATTAAGTGAACCAAACAGGTGAGAATATATATTTTTTAAGTAAGCTACAGTTTGTTTAATTATTTCCAACAAAGGCGAAGTTTTCTGAAACTGTTATCAATCTATATGGGTTTAAAATGCATAAAGATTCGTAACTAACCAGCTAGCCATGACACGTGCAATTGGAAAAAAAAATCTGAAGTTTTACGCCTGGGTAAGTTAGCAAGTTATGCTGGATCGGGAAGTGCATAATAAGTGCACAATAATAGAGAATTAAGAACCCAATCAATTAATCGTTTGTTCTGTTAGATATTTTATTTTATTATAAACAGGCCTAGCCATTGATATAAAGCGGGAGATGGAAATTCGAGTTGAATTTAACCTCTCAATAGTGGTCCGCCATCTTACCTGGGGCCACTTCATCTGTTAAAACATTATTAAACACGTTACGTTTACAATACTTTATTTGTGCAGCAGTCACTTGCAAACTATACAAAATATACATGGGCTACTGGAATCACTTATCACATTTCAGTAGAGTAATACTACGTTGGAGCAAAAATGTGTTGCTCATTTCGACAAAAGATTGTTAGAAGGTAAATACCTTATGTCTATTGCTATAAGCTATCACAATTGTGGAGTGTTTACGCGGTGTGATTAAAATATATCCTCAGTAAAATAACGTTGAATGAATCAGTAGATGGGGCCGTCAGGTAGATTTTTATCTTAATATTGTTTGAAATTGGTACTCAACGTTCTCCTTTACAGCCAGACTTCTGCTGTGGTTAGATAACGGACGAAAATATATAGGACGTTAAATGTCTGACTTTGTAGACACTGCTGTCATCAGTCGTATTTGAAACTAGCAAAACCTCTACCAGCATCCCCGTTTTAAACAAGCGTTTTCATGATGGAATAATAAACAAAATAGAATCAAATTAACTTATTAGCTACCATGTAAAAGAACCTAACTAGGTAGCTTAAAAAACTCGCTGCAGCTGGATTACTCCAGCTAACTAGGAAAGTCCGTCCATATGTTTTCATTCACATGCAAAAGTCAAGAAATGGCTTATAAAAACTGGGTAGTATGAGTTAGATCTGTAGCTTAAGGTTTTGGCACTGTTCAGACCTCATATACACTTCTCAAAAACTTAAAGGAACATGTAGTCATCACCGTGTAACACCAAGTCGGCTAAACTTCAGGGATATCAATCTGTCCAGTTAGGAAGCATAACGGATTATGAATCTGTCACCTGTTATGGTGCAAATGGAAATGAAGATGGGGGGGTTTGGAGAGGCAACAGCAAGAGAACCTGCCACAAGGCAATGGTTTTGCAAGTGGTGGATACAGACAGTTGCTCCATGAGGGCCCAATGTCTTCTAGTCTGACCTGTGTTCACAGCCCAGTACTGTGCTGCTTGATTGGCATTTGTCAGAGAACACCAGAAGTTGCCGGTCCATCATTAATGAGAGCAGGTTCACACTGAGCATGTGACCGACGTGAAAGAGTCTGGAGATGCCGTGGTGAACATTATGCTGCCCGCAACATCATCCAGCATGACTGGTTTGGTGGAGGGCCAGTGATGGTCTGGAAGGCATTTCCTTGGAGGGTCGCACAGACCTCCATGTGCTTGCCAACGGTATCCTGATTGCTGTTCCGTACCTGGATGAAATCGTCAGACCTTACGCTGGTGCAGTGTCCCATGGATTCCTCATGGAGCAGGACAATGCCTGCCCTCATGTGGCCAGCGTGTGTAGTCAGTTCCTGGATGACGAAGGCATTGATGCCATTGACTGGCCCTCACTTTCCCCAGATCTGAATCCAGTTAAGAACCTCTGAGATGTTATGTATCGTGCAACCAATGCTACCAAGTAGTGCCACAAACTGTCTATGAGCTCACTGCTGCCCAGATCCAGGTCTGGGAGATCTTCCAGGACACCATCTCATCAGGAGCATGCCCAGACGTTGTCAGGAGTGCATACAGACACGTGGGGCCATACACACTACTGAGTCACATTGTGAGTTGCCTGGATGAAATTCACAGAAGTTGGAACAGCCTGTGATTTAAGTTGGTTACATTTTTGTGAGAATCCAGCCCTCACTCTGAGATTTTTGTTTTCTATTGAACATTTATGTAATTTTGTTATCAACAAATTACAAAATGTACGGTTAATATTTGGACCTGATGTGTGATTTCAGTGTTCCCTTTATTTGTTTTGAGCAGTGTAGTATCAATATTACAGATACAAATAAGGGATAAATGCTAATAGGTTGTATTAGCATTCTGAAGTATTTCAGTGTGAAGTCAGAATACCAATGACAGTCAACCGTATACATCGTTAGAGTGAGATGTTTAATTTAGACTCTTAATATGTTCACCCGGCACAGCCACAAGAGGACCCGTCGGAGCTATATTAACTATTCTTCAGACACCAACAAGAATTACTTCGAAGTTTGGTGAAAAATGTCTGTCTTCCGATTGGGATCAAGTTGTGGCCCTTTGAAGAATACTCGAGCTGAGACCTTGTTATGTGGGGATGATTTGGAAAACACTGGTAAGAGTCATTTACATTCAAATGTATGTTATGCAATACCCTTCCATGCTTGTAGGCTACAATAGACAAACTTTAAATCACTTCTCTGCTGTCTGCAATGATTGTATTCCTGCATAGTTGGGCTGACCGTAAATTTCTTGACATTAACTATGCTCTATTATTGTAAATAGAGCCAAAGGATGACTGTGATCCAGATAAACTGCTTCAGTGTCCATATGACAGGAACCATCAGGTCCGTGCCTGCCGTTTTCCATACCATCTGATCAAGTGCAGCAAGGTTTGTCATTAGTAAAAAGGAGTGTTCTAGAAAGAGCAACATAATACCATACCTTCTCAAGCTTTGGTCAGATTTTCACATAGTACATTGGAAAACTTGTTACTCTTCTGCCCCCCCCCCTGCAGAACCACCCAAAACTTGCCAGTGAATTGAAAACCTGCCCTTTTAATGCCCGTCACTTGATGCCAAAGCATGAGCTTACCCACCATGTGGCCAACTGTGTTGACCGAATACCCGTAAATCCAGAAGACGGTGAGATCTTCAACCTTGTGTGTTATCATGATTAGGATATGGGGCCAGCTTAGTCATTCTAACCAGATTCTGTGAATTCTAGGGGGCAGTGCAGAGGTGCAGAGCAAATGGCATGTACCTGTTAGTACCTGGACAAATACCAGCTGTGATGAAGACTGGGACAAAGGTTGGTGCTGATGAGTTGAGGTGTTTGTGATCTTGGCCCCTTAGGTGCGCAAGGGACTTTTGCAATAATTGCTATCTTTCAGATGTTTGTGTTTTTGTGCTGTTATTATCTTAAATCCGTGTTTCTCAACGCTGGTCCTGGGCACCCCCTGCCCTGCATGGTTTAGCTCTTTCCCTGGTCTGTCACATAGGATTCAAATGATCAGCTCATTATCATGTTCTTGATGAGCTACATCAGACATGTTGGGGCAGGGAGAGATCTAAAACATGCAGGGCAGGGGGGGAGCCCAGGAGCAGGGTTGAGAAACATTGTCTTAAATCAAACTTTTATGGTCAGGCTGATAAATATTTCCATTGGCTGAATTCTATTAAAAGGCATCTTGTCCTTCTGCAGAGGCTGATGATGTTTCGGCTGCACCTTTTGTATGGGGCGTGTCCACAAATCTGATCAATCAGAACCAGTAAGTTAAAAGCACATTAGTGGCATGGGTGCCAGACTGCCTAGTGTTCTTCCTGTTAGATCACCTGCTTGGTGCAAACCTGTGATCTCAAAAGAGTAGTGAAGATGTTAACAGGCTGAGTAGTATGTTTCACAAATTGACTGTGAAATGTATTGCATCTAAATGATTGCTGAAACTAGGCTGTAAAACACTTTGAAATATGAAACAAATATTTGTTTTTTAAGACTTGGTTTTCCATCCTTAGGCCTGAGTCACTCACCACAAACAGCCTTACGCCTGGACTCCGAGCTCCAAGAACACTGCCCTGGAAAATGTGTAAGTATTTCTTAGTCTGTTTTATGCCACAGAGTTCTATAAAGAAATACAAACAAGATGCAGATAATTGTTTCAAAATAGACCTCACATGAGTTGTGTAGGTACATAGACGGAAGATTTAGAGTTATTTTTCCTCACATGATTGACTACATACACAGTTTTCTTTCTGTATATATAATATCAAGAGTTTAGAGTGGCCAGTTTTGCTAAACCTGCCCTTTTTTCTTCAACTTTTAAAAGCCCCCGAATGCTACAAAAATAGAACTTTCTCATAACAATGTGTGTAGCTGAAACACCTTTCCCAACTTCCACTAGAGAAGGAATTCCCTACAAAATATAATGCTTTTGTCCCTCTTGTCAAAGTGGCTAATGCCTTCAAAAACAAGACCACACATGACCATAGCAACATCAAATGTGGCCTCGTAATGGGATGCCATTTTTCCAGTTAGTCAGTTTGTCTGCCCTGCTAGAGATTCCCTGGTCAACCTTGATTGCTGTTATTGTGAAGTGGAATCATCTAGGAGCAACAACAGTTCAACTGTGAAGTGGAAGGCCATGTAAGCTCACACAACGGGACCACAGAGTGCTGAAGACTGTAGTTTATAAAACTGTTGGTCCTTTGCTGCAACATTTACAAGAGTTCCAAACAGTCTCTGGAAGAGATGTCAGTACTGTGTTGGGAGCATGGGGTTTCCATTGCCAAGCAATTGTGCATAAGTGTAAGCTCACCAAGCGCAATGCCAAATGTCAGCTGGAGTGGTGTAAAACTACGCCAATCGGACTAGGGAGAATTGGAAACGTTTCAATCAGGGTTTATGCTAGTAGTACTTACAGATTGACTCTTTAATGCCCATGATTTTGGAAGATATTTGATTGGCAGATTTCCAAATAGATTTTGCTAGTGCAGGGGTCCCTAACTCTGATCTTCCAGTGGCCTCAACAGTACCCATTTTCATTGTAGCCCCAGCCAAGCACAGCCAAATCAAACTGTCAACTAATTATATGGCTCTCATTGAGTTCCCAATGCTTGTTCTTTCTCACTTTCAGCTTAGCATTTAGTTTCTCCCCTGCATGGGGTCATTTAAGCCTTGCAATGTGCCTGCCTGACATTTTTTTTGATATGCAAACTCCCATTTTCTTTTTTTATTGGTGTCAAGAAAACACCTGTTAACATTTCCACAGCTAAAACCAGCCAACTTCAGCTATTCGTTTTAGCTGTTCATTGACCAGTCATTTGACATGGCAACAGTGCAGCACAAGGTGAAGTAAACATTGTTTTTGTGGAGACATGACAAAGAATTCACTGGACGTTGTGCTCAAGTGGAATATGTCAAATGCATGCCCTAAGCAAAGATCAGTCATTGTTTTAATGTTGTGAATGTTTCCTTAAAGCAACCGTGAACTCGAGGATGGAGATTGGATGTAGTCAAAGATCAATGGTTGCCTGGCCCAGTCACCAAGTTTCAGTTCAGAGTTTATCACAAATGCACCGAACAATACCGCGTCATCCTGCAAATTCTTGTGACATGGCACACGACATCTATGTAGTCAGAATTAAAATATGTCACCTAACAATATTCATCATAAAGCAGTGCACAGGCTGATATCCAATAACTTTGCTCTGGGCAGTCGAGGCCATTATTTACATGTCACAGGCTTCTGCTTTCCACGCGGAGTGGGCTGGCCCCTTGTTGGAATCGACTCCACGATTGTCATTTCAGCAACATTCTCAACAAGCCCCTAGTTCTGCTCTCGTTCTGGGTGTATTGACTATGCCAGCTTAATCAGAATGCTGTTAACGTAGATGCATTCGAGGAACTGTTCTTTTACAGTGCTTGAAGCAGGTGTACTTGTTCTGGCTGAAGCATGTGTGTGTTTTCAGACCGCACTACACCCATACATTCCTAAGCAGACTTAATTTGTCCCATGCTGTTCATTACCTGGCTGCTGCTACCTGTACCTCAATGGACAAACTTCAGTAATCCACACCAATGCCCACTGACCCTGTAGTGGTAATTTATGTAAATGGCTGTTCATATTTAGGCCCTGATTGAAATACTATGTTCTAATCTCTTTCATTCAATGTTATTTCTTTTTTAGTTGACACTTATTAAAAAGGCATGGGATGATTTAATTTGATAAAAATGTTCATGTTCATGCCAAAAGGTCCCCTAACCTTTCCTTTTTTATGTTATTCCATCACTCTTATGCAGTCTTCATTTAAAGCAGGGGTGTCAAACCGGTTCCACGGAGGGCCGAGTGTCTGCAGGTTTTAGTTTTTTCCTATAAATTGGTTCCCAGTTCAGACCTAAACAACCAGGTGAGGGTAGAAACTAACCAATGAGAGACCTAATTAATCAATCAAGTACAAGGTGAGAGCAAAAACCTGCAGACACTCGGCCCTCCATGAAACCGGTTTGACACCCCTGATTTAAAGCTTGAACCTTATGTCCTTAGGATGCTCCCTATCAGATTGTTCTTTTGTTGTGCTGAGATTTTTCTATAAACAGACCCTAAAGTGCTCTAGAATTCTCAAAAATAGGTCTGGTACTCTGTGTTACATCAGGTAAGGTTTGTTTAATCTAAAATATCAGTAACCGTTTCAAATGAAGGTCACGGTCAGGAGCTTAGACAGTGCAGCTGCGGTTTCAGTATGCCACAATCTTTTCACTGGATTAGTCTTTAGGCCAGAGGTGTCAAACCAGTTCCACGGAGGGCCAAGTGTCTGCAGGTTTTCGCTCGCCTGGTTGTTTTGGTCTGAACTGGGAACCAATTCAAAGGAAAAATCAAAAACCTGCAGACAATCGTCCCTCCATGGAACCAGTTTGACACCCCTGCATTAGGCTGACACAATCAGACCGGTAGTCATGAAAACTATCATCTGGTCAGTGACATTGGGGCGCAGCCAAAAAAGATTTCTGCTGGCTTTATTGTATTAAAATGATTTCCCCCCCCCTTTTTCAGAGGCTGATCCACGAATCAGAACATCTTCGTTGAATGCCTGTTGGTGTGGAGGGTATCACACTGCCACATTAGCCTGTAGCATTCCGACGAATCAGATGCCTGGGGTTCACTCATTCCTGTTAGATTTTTCTTATTCCTTTTATTCAGGGCTGTGACAAAGTCTAAATTAATAAAGTTAAACTTCTCTGCCAGTGACATTGTGCTCAATATCACTGACTATACACATTTGAAAAGTTTTAAGGTTGTCATTGTTTGATACCTAACCATTTGATGTGCTCATGGGAGTTTGTGTTCCACTTTATTTTAAAAGGCCTATTAATAAAAAATGCATGTCTCATTTTGGATATCTTGTGGATTTTGACACAAAAAAATTAACAAGTCAGGTTCTGCCATGTATGTTTTAAATGTCTACTATTTTGCATGTTATGCAACAAAACCGAAGGAGTGAAACTGATTGGGTGTTTTGAGCAATTATGACTTGAGGCATAAAGGCCAGCTATTGCAAGCATCATTGCTTATATTGTTGTGGACCGGAAACCTCCTGCATGCCACTTATCCAAACTTCTGGCATGCAGGACAGTCTGTCCTGACACTACCCCTTATCAGATCAAGGTTCCGAATCCTTCCCGGTGTCACCTCTGAACTTATTTTTCTCCTACTTTAGAGTAAACACCAGTACCATAGGCCGAACACATTCACAGACAACCAGGACGGGGAGCCGATATGGAACCGCGGTCTAAGCTTGGTTTATGGAGTTTGCGGTTAGTCTCAGTGGCTATGATCTCTAGACATGGGGCTGCAGCTCAGGCAGATGAAATGCAATCGAGCACTTGACAGACACACCGACAGAGGGAGACAGGGTTTCTACTTTCCTCTTTCGGGGTGTCAATCAGCATTACGGACAACATCGGGTTCTGGGAGGATTCAGTAGCCAAGAGTCAGATCACACCACCTTCAGTCTCGTTACTGAAGTCTCTTTACCTTCTTTATAAAGTTTTCCTTCACGTTTTATAATTATTCAATGATTGGTTTACCATTAGCACATGGTATATATACTTCCTGTCCCCTTTGTCTTTGGGTTCTACATAAGCCCTCCCCATTTCTTCAGAGCTTCTGAAAAATCTTGTTACTGGAGAATTATTGGGGATATTTGTTTATGTACTGGTATCTAATTTAGACATTGGAATATTTTACATAGTCCCCCTACTTCAGGACACCAAACAATTCAAAATAGATTATTTTAATGTAAAAATGAAACACTTATGTTGAGTGTTTGGTCTCGTCGTGTGCTTGCAATAACTGCCAGAAGTTTGTGACCTTTTTAACTGCACCTGACACCGGCTATCTTCTGTACTGCAGCCATTATCCATTGGCTTACTACCCCGAATTCACCTTTGTGAGTTAACATTTTCAACCGAAAGACCTTACCGTATGGAAAACGTTTCTAGGCTGACCATTGGTAATGTCAAGCATGCTAGCTCTTTTAGTATTAGCATTGTTAGCAAATGTATCAATCAATTGTTCCGTCAGACTAAAACTTGGAACATGATTCTTTCCAACTTATTTGACATGCACATCATGTGAAGCCCCCATAAATCCTAGAAGGGCCAGGCTTATATAATTTACCAAGTGAGCGTCTGAATACTCTTGCATTAGCCTCTGACCGCTCCAGGCCCAGGCTTTATTTCACCTGGCAGCTTGGGACTGGTATGTGATCCCCCTGACCTTATGCCTGGGCTTGGTGGGCTGGATGTGTGGCGGTGTGTTTGAGGCAGAGTAAAAAGTACATGCACATGTTTATATCCCACCTAGAAAACCACAGAAATTGCAACGGAAAGGGGCTGCTTGGTGCAACATTTGTCAAAATAGCAATGCACATTTGAAATATTGTTGAGAGGACTGCAAAATTTGAATCTAGTTCGATATATATTTTCATGTTTATTTTTAAGGCAATGCGAGATAAGAAAAACAATCTGGATGTTTTTACTGGCCATACAATTAATTTAAGCAAACATCAACAATAAAATTATTCTAGCTGCTCGGTCAGAGTTGACATTTTACAGGGATGAGAAAGAACTACTCTTGATCATTATCATCTGATAGTTCTTAAACAGATCGGGGACAATTCTTTAATGTCCTCAAAATTGGATTCATTGTGGCAAAACTTTTACAGCATCACTATAGTAGATAAGGAGCAGGCTTCTCTGAACATAAATTTCAAAGCCCTTTTAGCTAAGGCATAATTCACAAATGTTAGGAATGATGTTGTAACGAGGCTGGTGAAATGCAAGCACCAGTACCTCGGAGAGCTATAGGAAAGGTTCACCATTACTTTTTGTTCCTTAAAATCTAATGAACAAACCTATGGCACAGTTCTGCTTTTGCAGCGTTATCATCAAGACTTCAAAAGTGGTGAACTGTTATTGTTCACACTGTATAAAAAGGGGAACATATTCCCTTTCATAAATGTCATCCAGGAACTCTCTTACATTTGACAACAATCTACCATTTAGGATGCATACCATTATTATCACAGTGAAATATTTCACAAAAACACTACTATTATTGAAACGATGAAGGCCATTATCATACTAGGAGAATTTCCAATGACCAGGAAAGGTAATGTAAACAGAGTATCTTCGACAGCGTTATTCAGTCATTCAAGTCCTTTTGAGATTAGTTTCCATTCTCTGTGCACTAACACTGAGAGGTTAACGGTTTGATATGCCTCTGTCAACCCTGTATTGTCTTTCCTCACTCTCAGAAAGGTAGATTATCCATTAAAATTGTGTCCACTAATGGCGGTGGTGGGACCAAGTTCTCCAGCTTGAGATAGAAGATGCGCTGCTGGCCCTGAGTGCAGAGAGTCCGTAGCTTGGGCAATGTTCCGAGGAGGCAGGAAAGGTAGTTAGGCTGTGTGGCGCCGTAGGTTAAGCTCGAGACGTGATCTCTGAGACAGGTGATGATTTTGTTTTGAAACTCCTCCACCCGCTTGGGATCCTTCAGGCCGTGACGGTCTGCAAAGTATCAGGAAAGAACAGGCATGAATGTGTGACGAGCTGTTAGAGGACATTGTTCTCCACCACATTAGGTAGGCTGATGTATGTAAAGTGACTTCCAACAGTATATTTTATGCTGTGGATTTGAAATGATATTACTCACTGTGGGACTGAAATGACATTTTAGGTTATTTTGATAAATATCAGTTATCACCATTTTACAATTGCAGTATGTTTTATCGTTTATTTTACATAATGTTAATCTGTCCAAAAAGTAATGTTTGGTACTTGGTCGCAGATTCTTTGCATGAAATGATGTCTGCTATCCAAAGACATCATATGTTTCTGAATATCTTCCCTGGTTATGCTCTGCCAGGCCTGTACCACAATCTTCAGTTCCTGCTTGTTTCATGGTCTTGTGGCCAGAGTCTTGTCTTCAGCATTGCCATGAATGCTGCATGAAAGATATGCTCAATTGGATTCCTATCAGGGGATTGGCTTGACCACTAAAGAATGTACTGCTTTTTGGTCCTGAAAAACGTTGGTAGCTATGGCAGTGTTTGGGGGTAATTATTTTATGAAGAATGCCTTTTAATGAATTGGGAGGCATTTTTTGTTGTATGCGAGCAGACAACATATTCCTGTACACTTCAGAATTCATCCATTAACTGTGCTAGTTCCAATTGCTTCTGTATATGCACAAGCCACAACACTAACTCCACTATGTTTCACATATGAGGTGTTATTCTTTGGCTCAAGGGCAGTTCATCTTTATCTATAGGACTTCATTCCAGAACTCTGCCAGCTCTTTCAGGTACTTTTTAAGCAAACTGTAGTATGGCCATTTTGTTCTCTTGAGGTTTACTAACAGTTTGCATCTTTTGGTGTCCTGAGACACTGAGTTCTACTGATTTATCTGCCTCATGTAGTCTATTATGACTTGCATTGAAACCTTTGGTCTTCATGTGGACAGATTCCAGGAAAACACTCAAAATGGAAATTGTTCAAGAATATCATAGAAGAGCTGCAAAGCTATCAGTAATTTGGCATGTAATTTGGATCTGCTGTAATTATTGTAACTTCGGTCATTTAAAAATTTAGTTTTTTTATACATGAATAGATGTTTTGAAAGTATACATGTTTCATATCTATGGCCATATACCTGGCCTAAACAATATATGCCATTTCATCAATAGGAAAAAGGCCTAATTAATGAAATGTGTCTACTTAACAATTTACTCAGCAACTCTTAACTATTTGTTTTTGACATCTGACTGGGCTAGTTTATTAGTAAATCCAAAGGTTTCCTCTCTTCAACCCTAGGTCAATGTTGAAATATTCTGTTAACCATGACAAAATTCTCAGGTAATTGCTGAAATGCTGGGATTTATGTCTAAATCCATGTGTTAAAGCTGCATTAGGAAGGATTTTCAGTAAAAAAAGGATTACTGGTCAGAAAACGGTTCTGCAACAATGCCCCAAAGAGAATGCAAATTAGAATTATCTAAGCACCAACTCAGAGTTGAACGTTATTCTTAACCTTGCTAACATTGGCTCAGGGTTCCTGGTTGCTAGCTATAGAGAGCTAGTCTAATTTTCTTTCTGTAGTATGCTATAATATGTCGTCCTGGTCTCAAGCTGCCATTATCGTTTCTTACAGTAAACAAACTTCTCTCCCTATGGCATACGTTTGCTATACTGCATATATTATCTAGGTAAAATGCATATTCTTGAAAAAAGCCAAGGAGGAAGGCTCACCTTGTAGAAGGCAATTGCCTGGAATGGAACAGTTGGAACAGAATTGGCTAGAAAGTAGCGGCACGCTCCAAAACTTTTACATTGACGTTCCACTGGCATTGTGTTGCTAAACAACTCTTAGAGGGCATCATTAGCTCACACACTATGTTTATATGTGAAACAACGTCCACCTATTGCATGAGTAAAATCCTTCATAGTGCCTTTTTAAGAAAAGGTACACATGTTAAAAGATTGGAACTGAAAAACATTGAACTAATGATGCTTGTTCTCACACTTCTTGTGAGGTTATGTCTCTTAACAGAGCCTGACATGATGGCTTATGTGGATTTTGGTTGAGCTCTCACCAGTGATTAGGACCAAGGATGTGAGGCAGGAGAAGGATGATATGTCCAGGTTCAGGTGATGGAGGCTCTGGGAGAAGTCTATGATAGAATCTATCCAATAACCAAATCCCCCTACACACTGCATTCGGTGAAGAATCAATCCATTGCAGAAGATCACTTTTTCTGTCTCGGGGTTGGTCCTGGTAAAGTAAATAGGAATTGGATGATAATTTTTTTTATGTAAAAAGTTTCTGTGTTCAGTGACTGTTCTTATTTACAGCTTATGAATCTAACTACTGTATAGTCCCAGCAAAACGTCAATACGACACATCCACTGCACTGTAAATGCATGACAGTCTTCTCAAGGAATCTGTAGTTTTTAGTGACATAATTTGGTTATCCTTAGTACCTGTATGCTATTCTCAAGATAAACAGTTCAAGAAAGGCTGACTCCAGGAGCAGCTGTTGGTCCTCAGAGCAGAATGCAGTGAACTCAGGGATACTGTCAGCCCACTTCCTGATCATGTCCATGGATACCATGAGGAGGTTGTAGAACTGCTCAATGTCACCAGCATTCACTTTCTCTGATAGACTGAGCACAGTCTCCTGGCACTGAATGAGAATAGACAGAGAGCAGTTAATTCAATAAGGGAAATGCCCTGTATTCTTCTTGGTTCTAATTAATCTCCATCGTTTTTTTTATCTTAGTAATTCAACAGATGCTGTTAGCCAGGCTCAAAGTTAGGAACCAGTAGTGATAACTGTGTAGCTCAAGAATAAAAAAAATGTAACTTTCCAACTGGGAATTCAATGAAGCCACCTGTTGGTTATTGTTCAGACACTATAACTCTTAAGCTATCTACTGCACAAATCTTTCAAATATTACCAACACCACACACTATAACATGTATCATTCATAAGAGGCATAATAAAGTAGTCCATACCTTAGAGTAGTCCAATTTCCCAACATCCGGGTTTGATTCCACATGTGCCCTTACAAGACACTCAATAATATTGACTGAAGACACAGTGGATAACTCCTGGGTTTCTTTTGTCTTGGAGGGCAGGCGACCTCGTCGACCTTTTAAGCTGTCTGTTCTCACAACTTTGAGACAAATAAATTCAAGGTAAATAATATCTTAGCTACTTTAAACTGAGAAATACAATGGCTTTCAAGAGTATTCATCCCCGTTTTCCACATTTCATGGTGTTTCCACATTAAATCAAAATGGACATAATCAGGACTTTTTGCCACTGTCTAAATGTATTACTGTTATAAAATAATGAATTGCATAAGTTTTCACCTCCTTGGCTATGATAAACTTGAATCAGCTGTAATGCTAACAGTTGTCCTCAAAAGTCTCACATAATTTCTGGTTAAATACAACTGTCTCTTAGAGGTTCCATGGTTGGTTAGTACAATTATGACATCAAAAACGACATAATGAAGTAAAAGGAACATTCAAAGCAAATCTGGAATAATGTTCTTCAACAACACCAATCAGGGGTAGGATATAAGAACAATTCCTATGAAGTGGCCCCATTATAGCCCTGACCTCATTTGAGAATATTATGTAAATAGTGTGAAATTGCTGTTCACCAAAGATCACCTTCCAAGTTGACAGAATGTGAGGAATTTTGTAAAGAAGTACAAGCAAAAGTTGCTATGTCCAGATATATGAAGTTGAGACTAATGGCTGGAATTGCTGCCAAATATTCCTAAAAAAATATTGACTAAAAGGGGTAACAGCAATGAATTATTTTCTGTTTTGTATTTGCAATTGATTTAGAAACATTTTAGATTAAAAATTTCACTCTGACGTTATGAGCTTTTTTGTGTTGATCAGTGACAAAAAGAAATCCCTGATAATATCCATTTTGATTTAGTGTTGTAACAAAGTGTAAATGTCCAAGGGGTGCAAATAGCCACTGTAAATGTGTTTGAGAGATATGGTAGTAAAATTCATCTGAAGCTTTCACCTTCTTTCACCATGCCGACTGCCAGGCACTTCTTGAAACGACAGAACTGGCAACGGTTCCTACGCTGCTTGTCCACTGGACAGTCCTGGTTGGCCAGGCAGAGGTATTTTGTGTTTTTCTGTACAGTACGCTACCAAAAACACAGACAAAAAGCATTGTAAGCTCAGACTGAATCCCAGAAAATAAGTGACTGAAGAGAGGAAAAGCTGCTCACCTTAAAAAAACCTTTGCAGCCTTCACAGGTACGAACCCCATAATGCTGACAGGCGGCATTGTCCCCACAGACGACACAACAACTCTCATTTCCAGTAGTGCGTTTTGGTTTTGGCAAAGTGTTTATTTGGTTTTGGTGACTTGCTTCCGTTAAACCCGACCTATCCGGGGTACCTGGCTCCAGGGTGGTTGGGTAGATGTATTCCTGCTGGCCCAGAGTAGAAGGAACTTGCTCAACAGGTTGGGGCTGGCTCAGAGGAGACAGATCCTCCCCTGGGCTGGGGCCAAAAGTGAAGGGGGATGGTTGTGCCAGCGTACTCTTGTCAGCCCCGCAGCAACCTTGAATGGAACAGTAATGGCCAAAAGCAGAATCCCAAGCAGAAGTGGACGGGGGCTGGAAGTCTGAGCTAGATGGAGACTGTGTCAAAACTGGCCTGCTGAAATTGCCAGAGCCACCAGAATACTGGGTTCCTTCGAGGCAGCTCATGGCAAAGGTGCCAGGGTAGCAGCCATAAACCTGGATGTCATCCAGAATGAAGGGTGACTCATGGCCTGAGGCTGTGCTTAAGGCTGATGGCCCTGTGACAATCTCACAGGAGAAGGCATCTAACTCGCCAGCATAGGTGCTCATCTGGGAGTTGACGCTAGGCAGGGAGGGGTCAGAGAGCTGATCCATGTGGCTACTTAAGTCCATGGCTAACCTGGAGGTGGGGTCCAGGCTCAGACTCTCTGAGTTGTAGAGGCTGCTTTCCTGAGGTTGTGCTCCATGCAGGGGTTGAAAAGAGGCCATTTCTGCGGAATACATTTACTACATATTTTTGACACATTGCTGACTGTAAGAGATACTCATCCTCTAAGTGCAGTCATGCGTTTGTAGTGGACATCCTGTACCAACTCTTGGATTTCCAATCCCTGCTTAGGTTATGACTGGCAGTCAAATGTGTTCTCTCAGTTCCCCTGCAGGACAAGCTGCATACCTTTCATTACTGTACCCCTCTAAGTGTGTAGTAGGTCATCCTAGCATCCCTGAGCCACAGGTATGTTCTGAGAAAACATAGAAAGCAGTCTATCTTGTAGATGGATCCTGGTTTTAGTTGAGTGTTTTATCTGGACTAAAACTCCATTGCTTGGAAAGCCCTCAAGTTTAAAAACTCAGCAAACTGCATGATAGGTCTGAGGGGATTGGATTTCAGAGCAGAGAGGTGGGCTGACTAATGAAAGATGAGCCTGCTAAAGAATCTGAGGGCCTTGGAAACTTTAAAAAGATCTTAAGACAGAGCTTTTAGATGTGATTTTGAATAAGGGTGCTTTTTAATTGTAATTTTACTAATATTCCCTTTGCATTATTCCACTTAAATCTATTATAATTTCATACTATTTCCTAAAAAAAGTTTGTTTCTTTTCCTTTTTGTTTGGTTTGTAAAAACACTTAAATATATTTATTATAAGAAACTGTCAGCACAACTAAAAACTGTCAATGTATTTGTACTAGTATGTTTCCATTGGCTTACAACTTTTTATATACAGTGCCTTCAAAGTATTTAGACCCCTTAACTTTCTCCACATTATCATATAGACTTAACTTGATAACACAATGGAAAAGCGAAAATACCTTCTAAAAAGTGTGCCAATTTATAATACATTTTATGTAAATGTATTGTTTATACAGTGGGGAGAACAAGTATTTGATACACTGCTAATTTTGCAGGTTTTCCTACTTACAAAGCAGGTAGAGGTCTGTAATTTTTACCATAGGTACACTTCAACTGTGAGAGATGAAATCTAAAACAAAAATCTAGAAAATCACATTGAATGATTATTAAATAATTTATATGCATTTTATTGCATGACATCAGTATTTGATCACCTAGCAACCAGTAAGAATTCCGGCTCTCACAGACCTGTTCATTTTACTTTAAGTGGAGAACCTCTTATTACTTTAATGAGTGGAGGACCTCCTGTTCTCCACTCATTACCTGTATTAACTGCAATTGTTTGAACGTGTTACCTGTATAAAAGACCTGTCCACACACTGAATCAAACTGACTCCAACATCTCCACAATGGCCAAAACCAGAGAGCTGTGTAAGGACATCAGGGAAAAAATTGTAGACCTGCACAAGGCTGGGATGGGCTACAGGACAATAGGCAAGCAGCTTGGTGAGAAGGCAACAACTGTTGGCGCAATTATTAGAAAATGGAAGAAGTTCAAGATGATGGTTAATCTCCCTCGGTCTGGGGCTCCATGCAAGATCTCAACTCGTGTGGCATCAATGATCATGAGAAAGGTGAGGGATCAGCCCAGAACTACATGGCAGGACCTGGTCAATGACCTGAAGAGAGCTTGGACCACAGTCTCAAAGAAAACCATTAGTAACACACTACGCCGTCATGGATTAAAATTCTGCAGTGCACGCAAGGTCCCCCTGCTCAAGCCAGAGCATGTCCAGGCCCGTCTGAAGTTTGCCAATGACCATCTGTATGATCCAGAGGAGGAATGGGAGAAGGTCATATGGTCCGATGAGACAAACATTTTGCAGCATGCCAACGACCCAAAACACACAGCCAGGGCAACTAAGGAGTGGCTCCGTAAGAAGCATCCCAAGGTCCTGGAGCGGCCTAGCCAGTATCCAGACCTGAACCCAATAGAAAATCTTTGGAGGGAGCTGAAAGTCTGTATTGCCAAGTGACAGCCCCAAAACCTGAAGGATCTGTATGGAGGAGTGGGCCAAAATCCCTGCTGCAGTGTGTGCAAACCAGGTCAAGAACTACAGGAAACATACAGTATGATCTCTGTAATTGCAAACAAAGGTTTCTGTACCAAATATTAAGTTCTGCTTTTCTGATGTATCAAATACTTATGTCGTGCCAAAAAATGCTAATTAATTATTTAAAAATCATATAATGGGATTTTCTGGATTTTTGTTTTAGATTCCGTCTCTCACAGTTGAAGCATACCTATGATAAAACTAAATGTCAGACCTCTAAATGCTTTGTAAGTAGGAAAACCTGCAAAATCATCAGTGTGTCAAATACTTGTTCTCCCAACTGCATATAATCAGTACATTTTCCATGACAATCAAAATTGAGCTCAGATACATGTGTCCTCTGATCATGCTTCATGTCTTTTGACCTTGACTGGAATCCTGGTGTGCTAAATGGAATAGTTTGGACATGATTGAGACTGGTAGACACCTGTCTAATATAAGGTCCCACACTTCACAGTGTCCATGAAATCCAAGAAACTCTCCATTGACTTCCAATACATAATTGTTAAGGCAAGGACCTGGGGATGGTTAGAAAACAAATATTGCTAAAGCATTGAAAGTTCCCAGGAGCATGTGGGATTCATCATGTGAAATAAAAGTTTGGAACCACTAAGACACTTCCCAGAGCTAGGCATCCAGGCCAATTAAGTAACCTGGCAAATACGGTGTTGGTCAGTAAGGTGTTCAAGAACACAGTGGCTACTCTAAAAGAGCTTCCGAATTTTTCTGCAGAGATGGGAGAACCTGTCTGGATCATGCCTATATACTAATGGCTAGATGGAAGCCACTCCAGAGTTTGCGAAACGGCACTTAAAGGTCCCTGAGCCTGTGGAAAAAAGACTATCTGGTGTGAAGAGACCAAAATATAATTTTTGGGGCCTGAATGCCAAGCACTACGTCTGGCTAAAACAAGTCATCTCTCATCACCCGGCTAAAACCAGAGTGGAAAATACCAGAAGGTTCTTGAAGAAACTCTGACCCTTAGCACACCGGTCCTCAGACAGAGGCTAAGATTTATCTGTCAACACGACAGTGACCCAAAGCGCACAGCCAAGACAACGATTGAGTTGTTTCGGTACACGTCAACATTATTTTGAAACATAGCTTTAAGTGATCCTGCCATAGACCCAGCGTAGAACCCAATTAAACATTCGCAGGACACCAACGCTCCACATCCAATCTGTCAGGGCTTGGTAGGAGCTACAATGAAGAATGGAAGAAACCTCCCAAATCCAGGCGGAGATTTACGTTTTTATTTTCTGTAAATTGGCACATTTCTACGTTTTCCGCTTTTTCATTGTGGTTTTTCTGTAGGTTGATGGCAAAAAATAAATGTTGTCTGTTATGAGTTGTCAATAACACGAAAAATATCAGACAACTCTGAATACTTTCCATAGAATATGAAGATGTATGAAAATGTAGCTGTCAGTACAGCTAGGACACAGCAGATGCGCAACAGAGAGACAATGTGGGAACACCTGTAGTACCTCCTATCTGTATCAACAAGTATCCCACTGCAAGGTGACAGGTTAGCATGTTAAACTGAATTTGCAAACAAACATTCATTAATGTCAGTCTTTAAGTAAATAGCAAGAATGATGAATTGCCGTAGCCAAAACACGTGTACCTACGGAATACGTCGTATTATTATACTGACCGTAATACCATGAAAGTGCTTGCATACCTGTTATTTCTTATTAGTATTTGAAGCAAAGCCTGTGTTCCACAAAGTAGGTCATAATCGTCCGCAGTCGCAAATGTTTTTGGAGATGTTCGGAGCATGTTATACATTTAATTTTATTGTACCATTACGTCAGAGGGACGGTCCCGTTCCATGTCTCACACAAGGCAATGCAGGGGCGGGAATATTTCCAGTTTGAAGCCAATAAGCTCGCTTTTACTCTGTAGTCTTTGCATATGACGCACTCGTGGGATTCCACTGACGCAAATGTCCTGAGACCCACATCATTACCTCAGGCGGCTTGATGCTAACAGGGGGACCTGCGTTTTTACAGAAACATTTCTAACTTTTTCACGGCGACCAAAAAAACACTGGTCTCGCGCTTTGCAATTTGGTAATAATCCCAGATATTTGTTAGGAATACTTTCTTAATCACAACAAAAAAATTGTATTTTACCAAGTTCATATCCCCCTAGCATTCATAGCACTTAGGACATAGCCAGTGCTGGGTTTTTATGGTCTATGAATTTGTTCGTATTTCCTTTCCCGTGACAAGTTTTTTGCAGGCTTCTCTGGTAATTTACTGTGGTGTACTGTGATGACTATATTTTTAGAAACAAGACGCTCATATAGGTCAATGAGATCGCATGCGGTAGGATTGATCTCAAAACGGGCAGAAAGAATCCCGAATTCTGACTGGCTGCTAGTGTTAAATTAGCAGTATTCCACGGGTATGACACATGACCCTTTTCTGCTGTTAGTGGCCGGTGTATAAGAGCAGTATGGCATCTCAAGGATTTGTGATATATTACAAAAATACTATGGCTAAGCACTGTGTCCATGCAGTTTGCAATGCGTCATGCCATAGAACTCAGAAGTGGAATATTTGCAATATACCACACTCCCTCATCCCTTATTGATTACATTGACTACTTTTATTGTATAATATATGTTACAGCACAGTCAATAATACACATTACACAAAATATACCACCAGGGGTTTCTTTGCAGTCCTTATGTCCAAAACAAATTTACTGAGACAGTAATAAACAGAGCTATGATGAAATGGAAATTCCACTTCCAATTACATAAGCAAACCACTAAATCAACTGTAAAAAACGACATATCATTGAACAAGTGCTAGCGACTTTGAAGAGACACTCCAACACATAATCTAACCCCCACCCACAAAGTTTTTATGTTTTCTTTGGACTGTCATTGTTTGTGATTATCTTTTCAAATATTTGTTTTTATTGAGAGCAAGTCAAAACAGACATGGAATCATACAGAAATTTCATTTGTATATTTTTTCTAATAATTCAAATGGAATCAATAATTATGATTGCTGAATGATAAGAAAAACAATAGGATGTATTGTTTGTATTTTACATTTATAATGTTGAATGTATAAATAGGCTATAAGTTGTTGCCTATACTGTCCCAGCGATCTAAGCCACTGTCTCCGGGGCACATGTACAGATGCAGTATGTCCTTTATGCAGCATGTGCATCTCCTTGCAGGTAGCCATTGGACACTGTGGTTCAGTCAGTGACTGTGAAATAACACAATCCAGCAGGATGTTACTCTTTTATGTCCACCTTTGGAGTATGACTCTCCTCATGTACAGTCAACACTGCCCGCAGCCTGCAGAGTACACTCACTGTGCTTGTTACCACATATCATTCACACCACTGGAGTCCTCTACACTATTACATATCTAAATATAATGAAATACACAGGTCTATAAATGCTAATAGATTTACGCGTTGTGTCCATTTGGCATGAAGCCAGCAAAACTGCACTTAATTAGCCTGATGAGTTGAGATAAATACAAATAGCTGAATACTCCTTGTCAGGAAATAATATATTGTGTATAGCCATTCATGAAGGATATTCATGATGGTCAATTCAAAATGTAATTGAACCTCAAACCTGAATGTTTAACAAATGTGAGTTTTTATCTTTCTCTGGGAAATACTGTACATCAGAGTGCAGATTTTTTTGTCAACTTATTAAAAAAAACACGTGTTTATTTTCAATTTTTTAAGTAAGTGTAACAAATAAGAGCACAAAATGACAATTCATTAAAATGTTTGTCCTTCAGTTACCAATAAATATTCAGTTACCAATAAAGCCACCCTAACTTTTAACAATTGCCATGAGCCTTCCATCCAGGGAGTCAACTTTCCCAGAAGCAGCAACCACAGCCTCCCAACGCCGTTCAAAGAGGTGTATTGTCTTCCCTGAATGTAAATCTTACATTGGAGAAGGGCCAACAAATCCTCAATAGGATTTAAATCAGGAGCAGGGAGGAGCCAGGTCATTATTCGGAGATCTTTGTGGCTCTTGTGGCTAGCCAAGCAGTGAAGTACTTGGATGCCTGTGATGGAGCATTGTCCTGCACAAGGGTCATGGTCTTATTGAATTCTTAGGACTTCTTCCTGTACCACTGTTTGAAGAAAGCATCTTCTTGAAACTGGCAGTAGGTTTGGGAGTTGAGTTTCAGTCCATCATCAACAGGAAAAGGTCCCACTACCTCAGCCTTAATGATAGCAGCCCATAGCATAACCCCTCCTCCACCAGGCCGGCGCCTGACTGAAGTGGTGTCCTGTGTTTTTAGTAATCCAGCCACGGGCCCATTCATCTGGTCCGTCAAGAGTCACTCTAATTTAATCTTTCCATAAATCCTTTGAAAAATCTGTCGTCAGGTATTTCGTTGCCCAATCTATGCAGTACATTTCAAATCGTATTCAGTGGTGGTTGTTTCAGCCTTCTTCACATTTACCATGTGTCTGTGCACTTGATACCTTGTACTTCTGGGCACTTCAGGTGGGTTGCAGTTCTGGAATATGATGGCACTGGAGGATAGTGGGTTCCTGGTAGCTTCACGTTTAATTATTCTCAAGTATTATTCTCAAGTCTTTTGCCGCTAATTTGCATCTTTTCTTCTCCATGTGTTTTTTGCACCCCAGTTGACTATTCGCAACAAAACATTTTATTGTTCAGTGGTCCCGCCTCAATAGTTTAGCTATTTCAAGAGTGTTGCATCCATCTGAAAAGCATTTTACAATTTTTGACTTTTTTAGTGTCAGTTAAATCTATTTTTTGGCAAATTTTACCTGAGGTCATGAAGCCGCCTAATAATTATTCACACCTTGATATTAGGTGTTATTCACTGTTGCCACACTGTCCCTCATCACACCAATACATTTTACCTGAAAATGATTAAATCCAATGAGCATTCAAGTTTATGTGGTTTGGAGTTGGAAAATGTGTATATAAATAATGATACGATCAGAACATCTTTTCCCTAATTGTGTTTACAGTGTAGAGTTCCACTATTGTGGAATGATCCTGCCAATTAAGGTTAGAAAAGCAAACTTTCTAGTATCTACTAAAGACTCAGCATTATCTATGATCAAGTGTAGTCTGGCCCCCCTACTCTGTTTGAACATAAGAAAAAATGAGGTCTTGGCCCCCACCTCCTGAGTACTAGGCCTGAAAGACTCATAGCTGCCCATGTACAAAGTCCTCCTGGTTGTGCTGCAGATCAAGACAATACCTGATGATTCCAGCTACCACTCCGCTGACCATCCCCTCCCCCCATTGGTCCCTGTCCTTGTCCATCTAGACATGTTTCTGACCTGCATTAAGTTTTATAGACTCTGGACACAGCCCACATGCATTTATTAATTACTTGTACGCTTAATTTGTTCACCCGGCACAGCCAGAAGAGGACTGGTGACCCCTTCAAGCCTGGTTCCACTCTAGGTTCCTTCCAATATTTCGGCCCCTGTTAGGGAGTTTTTCCTAGCCACTGTGCTTCAACACTGTTGCTTGCATTTTGGGGTTTCAGGCTGGGTGCTTTACTAAACCACTTTGTGACAACTGCGGATGTAAAAAAGCTTTAAATATAAAAGTGATTGATTGATTCACAATTTTGTGCATAGCTAACACACGCAGAAATATATTCTGTCCCTGGGCAGGACAGTAGACCTGCATTTTGTGGTAAAATCTCAGTAGGGATCTCTTCAGAAATAAGTACATCTTACTTATGACTCTAAGTCACATTGATGTAAGACCCCCACCATCGTCAGTGCTGACGGATATAAAGATAAGGAACCTTCTGTGGGCCTATATGTGGACTTGCTTGCTTCATTGGTCTTATGGCGTTGTTAAATGCCTTCAACACAGGAAAGATCACAGACAAAGATACAGAATATTCTTTCCAAGTTACAAACGTGATCACTTTACGTAACAGGTCACATGAGCTGTGCTTACCAGAGCTTCTGCATTACTTCAGCAGGCTTAAGTCACTGCTGTCCTTATCAGGTTCCACTATCTAATAAAAACATAGAATTGCAAGTGAAGCATCTTTAATTTAGACAACATAAATCTATTTACCGCCCACGATCCCTTACAGCTGAACACTGGTCGCTGCCTCGTTAGGTTGACCACCCCCAGCCTCTACTGCAGCCGTACAAATTGGAAACCCCTGCCCTAGACCATCAAGCCATATGAGGACAAGACAATTTCCCCTAATTTTTAATGCAACTGATGTAAAGTGACCCTTGTGAAAGTTTCCAAGATCAAAGGTCCATGTGAGAACTACCCACGCTGTAGTGGCTCTGCCTACAAGGGATCCGTCATCAGTGAAACAAGTCACATAAACCTGTGAACTGAATATTCTAATTTGGTTGTGTGGTTTCTGTTTATTATTGGTAGGGTGAATGACATGTACGCTGTCATATGCAGTGCCTTCACTTTCACTTTCTTCACAGTTTTCTTGTATCATAGGCTAAATTTATATGTGAGTCATATTTCCAATTTCCAATAATAATGAAGCAAAAACGCTTTTTTAGAAATGAGCCAATAAAAAAAAGAAATACAGAAATCTATCATGTACAGAAGTATTCCGAATCTTTGTCATAACACTCCAAATTTAGCTCGGATGCATTATTTGTTCTTTGATCATTCTAGAAACATCGCTTGAACTTGGGCATGATTTAGAAACACCTGTCTATATAAGGTCCCACACTTCTCAGAGTATGTCAGAGCAAAAAACAAGCTATGAAGCCCAAGGAAATCTACATTGACCTCAGAGATGGAATTGTGTGGAATTTGTGGGAGGTTATAAAAGGAGTAGAGTGGGCTCCATCTTTGTGAAATGGAAATTTGGAGCCTCCAAGACTATTCCTAGAGTCTGGCCAAACACTTTAAGACAGGCCTTGGTTTTTCTCAATGGTAATAATATCTAGATTTAGAACCCAATGGCTACTAGCAGCTACTAGCAGTGTCAGAATTTTTCTGCAGAAATGGGAGAACATGCCAGAAGGACAGCAATCAGTGCACCAATCCATGAATCAGACATTTATGGTAGAGTGGCTAGAGAGAAATGGCATATGACATGCCACCCGAAGGACTCAGGGAAATACCCATGCAATCTGACAGAGTTAGAAAAATTTTGAGCAGTGTTTCTTGGGCCTTATGATCTGGTGTACTGCATGTTTCCATACTAACCCTTAAATAAGGAGATTATATAGACCTAGGATATCAAGGGAATGCAATTTATTTCCAGATAATTGAAAGCTAGTCATACTCTTGAAGCTCTGGCTCAGAGTTAAGAGCCACTGCTTTAGAGCGCTGCAGTTGCCATAGAGACCCATAGAGAACTTTGGTGCCCAAAAGTCTTGGTTTGGGATGGTTTACATCACTGAGGACATTTGTAGTGTAACAACAGCCAAACTAGGAAAAAATCTCCTCCAAAGACAGTTGTTCCCAAAACATAATTATAACATAATGATTGGTTGTGCAAGGTGGAACTTTTCAGGAATTATCCAGTTTCAGATTACCAATAAGTGACTAATGTTCCAGTAATCAACTGGGTGGCACATCTGATGGGTTAAGGAAGAAATATTTCCAATTCCAAGGTCATCAGGAGGGATCAACAAATTAATTTGACATGTGAGAAAACATTAACTGCTGTGACAGTAAAGTGACGACAGTGGTAAACCTCTTCAAACAGCACACTCTAGGTGGCAGTAGATCATTTAAATTTGTTTGACAATTCAGAATAATCTGACTACCCCTGTCCTTTATGTACTGGTCAGTGGCCTCCATGATCATGTGAAACAAGGTTTCAAAAATCCAGAAAAATCTGGACACACTCGTGTCTTGGATTATGTAATTCATGATACATTTTGATCAATAAAACAAGCTTTAAATACATATTTTCTCCTATTAGAATAAAAAATCCCAATGAATACTTGAGCATTTAATTTAGGAGGTCTTTTTGTTTTGTAGTTGTGTTAAGTCACAACTATCCATTACTTGTGTGAATTTGGACATGGAATTTCAATTTGCTCATGGAGGCTGCATCATTGGTCACTCATTGGAAAGGGCAGCTAGAGGGTCTAAATAGATTTGATAACTCTCTACTGATTTGATAACTCTTTTATTCATGAAAATAGTGGATGTGTGCCTGAACGCGCAAATTAAGGTCCAAGAGTAGAGTAGAGTGGAGTGAGGAGGTTGTAAAGTCTATCTATGGTAGATGGCAAATTAAGGCTGTCTGAAGTCATCTGCCCCTTCAGTTTGGTGGACATCTGTGGTATTGCTTGAAGGCTTGATTAGTTTATATACAGTCCCCTCCAAAAGTATTGCAATGGTAAGGCAAATTCCTTAGTTTTTGTTGTTCACTGAAGACATTTGGGTTTAAGATCAAAAGATGAGTATGAGACACAAGTTCAGAATTTTAGCTTTCATTTGCCTTGTAGGAATTTGCCTCGTAATTCCAATACTTTTGAAGGGGACTGTACATCATTTTTTATTTATATGTATTATTTATTCATTAAAAAAAATATTCCTTAAAGATAGTTGTCAGAATTAGACAACTATCTTTAAAGACAGTAACAATTAGTTATTGTTTTCAATAACTTTCAAATCCTGTTCCTGTGAGGATAAAAGCTCTGAACTTCTTTTTAGATTGATATTCTTTATAGCATGATATTCTTCTATGGTCTGCCTTTGTTCAGTTCAAACCACAATTTCTCAACGAGGCACAGTTTAGTTGGCTGTTTCAATTGTTGATTTTTTTGGTCAATTAACAGTTTCTTTGTGGATTTTGGTGTGTGCTTGGGGTTATTTTGGCTCCAATTTCCTGGTAGAGATTCATGATAATGCTGACCTTAACAAGGACCTTGGAATGAGTGGAAGCAAAATAAACCCATGAAACCCATATCCACCACCATATTTTACAGTTGGTTTGGGGTTATTTTCTGCATATGCATCTTTTTTTCAATGCAAAACCCACAACTGGTGTGCGTGGCCACAAAGCCCTGTTTTCATGTCATCTGACCAGTTCCAATCCCCAGTTCCAATTCCAAGTACCAATGCGGTATAGCAAAGTTGAACAGCATACACTTAATCAAATAGGCTGTATTTCATGGACCCTTGGTTTGATATGGATATAACACCATGTAACAGCTAAAATAGAAAGTAATGTTGATTTACATAGATATAACCCCATGTACCAGATACAATTATTCCCTTCTTACCGTTGGAAGCCCAACCCTAGCCCTATTTGGCTGCCGGGATGCTGCCTAACATCTGGTCAAATGCATTGTGAACAGATTGTGACCACTTGGGGACACTCTGAGCTCACTACTGGGACTGAGCTACAATTATGTGACCCATTATCAGGTTGACGCTTTCGACCCACAAATCTATGTTTAGAAATTCAGGAACTCATCTGAGTTATTGTTTTGCATAGGGCAAATTGGTCTTGGGTTGGATTTCATCTGTTAAACCGTACTTTGTGGGTGGTTAACCCACCAGCAGTGTTCCACATGAACGTGTGACTGTATGATGTAGGCTTTGTGGGTGTTGTTCATACAGGCTGAACTGTATAGAAACCTTAGATAGAATTTACATACATTTCTGATAACAATTTCCTTATTTAGAATATGCTAATTTCAGTAATTACTGTGTGGATGCATTCATCAAAGTCATTCCTCTATATAAAACAATGTGCTCTCTCATCTAGTTTGGATTTTGCTACACTTGGATACAAAACGTCTCTTCTATCATTGTGTAGTGGGCTGTAAGAATGCCTCTTTTGAGCTCTCCCTCCTACTCCGGGCATTCTTCCCTATCCACTACCCACACACCCACCCTGGGTCACACAACTTGGATTCTGGAGACATGTGAGACTCACTGAGTCTTCCAATAGTGGTTTTGCTCTGAGGTCCAGAAACTACTGACGTCATTATTTTGGAAGTTGGAGTGAAGGAGGACAATTCATAAAGGAATAGTACACTGTTTAATGTTATTCATTGGTGCCTGAATAATGTATTAAACTGGTAAACTAAACAAATCCCTATCCATAAAACATAAATTTCCCTCTTAAAATATGTATGGAATGATTTTTAAAAGGATAAAACGTTTAATATGGAATAATGCTTCTTTCTCCCCATGTCCTAGTTGCAATGTTTTCACCTATAACTGACGAGGCTGCTTAGGCTGGCTTCTGCCTGCTCAGGCTGGCTTCTGCCTGCTCTGTCTCTGAGAGGTGTTGGGTCCAGGGTGGGTAGTATACACTGGCCATTTTCCCAGACTCCCACAGGAAAAGAGACAGGAAGTGTTACACGAGACCCAAACACACGGCAGTCAGAGCCTGGAAAGTAAAAGGGAGCCAATGGACCACCTCCAGCGGACCCCTCAGGTCTCGGTCTGGCACTAGCTGTTGGGCTGTGTGCAACGGTTGGCCAGTGGCATGCTTTAGTTTGGATTTCTCTACAAGCTGTATCTGGGACACAAGCCATCCCTCTGATTCACACATGTTGAATATTGGCTATCAATCTCTTGCTAGACCCTTTTTTTCTTAGATGAATTTACACTTGGTGGTTCCAGGTCCAGCTCATAGATTAAATGAGTGGTGTTATTGTCTCAAAGTTTCCTGGACCAGCTCAAGGTCATGGGGCTATGAAAATCATTAAAGGGCCTGCCATTCTGAGAGCAAAGGAGGACTTCACAGAGTGGTGTTGTCCTTGCATGAGGCATTTCTCTGAGACCATTATTGATTCAAACAACACTAATGCCGGTTAACTTCCCCTGGTTTCATGGAGGTGCTTTTATTTTTGTTTATTATTCATATGTTTTACAGTGAGCAAGATCTGTGCCGCCCCTACTAAGCAGTGCAGTTTTTAACTTTGTTTGCAGGAAATGGTTGTGTGTGTGTTTTGTCTCTGTTCAAAACACATTTCATTCCACATCATGTGAGCACACAATACTGTTGCCATGTGTTTTGGTGTTATGTTCATAAGAAAAACATTGCTTCATTTTCTATACAGTGAAAGATATGGGGACCAGATAAAGGAATAACAGTGCCTATGCTATTGCTAGGTTTACAGCAGTAATGACCCAGAACCTTTGTTTACAATACCACTACTTCGGTGAGAGTGATATGTGATGTCTTACATTAAGTAGCATGAATACTAAGATACAATACAATAATGATGACATTGGGAATCAGTATGTCATACTAAGAGAACTTCACAAAATATCATAAGATCTCAGCCCACAAACAAACAAATCTACAGACACCACACGCTGGCCTTATGTACTTCCCCATTCCCCTGTGACAACATTTTTAAACAACCCTAAACTGCTTTGTTTACCTTTTTGTTGAGTCTGTCACTTTCAATGTTGCCAGTCATTCCCCCATTTGGGATCAGTGATTCTCATCTTGATACATCACATTAAAGATGAATTATTGATCTTATTTCTCTTGTATTATTTATTGGCCCCTCCCTCTCTTATGGAGGATGTATGGAACAGAGAAGGTCTGTGACAGCTTATTCCTTATTTTTTTAGCCCAGTTTTATATTATCTCACACAAATGTATATATGAGACTTTCCTAAATTTCAGTGACATTTGGTCATGGCATTTTGAAAAATATAACTTTATTTTTCTGTTAGAAATGTTTGACGGTACATCTTTCCACACTAAAACAGCTAATATGACCCTAGTGATTACATTGAACCACAAATAGTAGTAACACCAGGGTGGAAACACCATTGTGCAACCCTGTTTCCAAAAACGTTGGAAAGCTGGGTAAAATGTAAAGAAAAACGTAATGCAATGAAGTGCAAATCATTAAAACCCTATGTTCAATAGACAATAGTACAAAGACACCATTTAAAATGTTGAAACAGAGAAATGTTATTGTTTCTTGAAAATAATATGCCCACTTTTAATTTGATGCCAGCAGCACATTTTTAAAAAGCTGGGACAGGGGCAACAAAAGACTGGAAAAGTTGTGTAATGCAAAACAAATCCTGGTGGAACATCTCACAACTATTTATGTTAATTGGCAACAGGTCAGTAACATGACTGGGTTTATATAGAGATTCCAAGAGAGGATGAGTCTTTGAGAAACAAGGACTGGGAGGGTTTCATCCATTGTGACCATACAGGCTAATTGTGCAACAATTTCAACATAAAATTGCAAAGATTTTGGGTATCTTATCATCTACGGTACATAATATCATTAAAAGATTTTGAGAATCCGGAGAAATCACTGTACGTAGGGACAAGACCGAAAACCAACACTGGATGGTCATGATTTTCAAGCCCTCAGGTGGCACTGCATTAAAAACAAACGTGATTCTGTAGTGGAAATCACTGAATGGGCTCAGGAACACTTCTGAAAACCATTGTCTGTGAACACAGTACGTCGCTGCATCCACAAATACGTTGCTGCATCCACAAGTTTAAACTCTAACATGCAAAGTAAAAAACATATATTAAAAAGTACCAAAAACACTGCTGTCTTCTCTGGCCCCGAGCTCATTTAAGATGGACTGAGGCCAAGTGAAATAACATTTGTGGGAAATGTTTTGGGAATAATGGACATTGCATCCTCTGGGCTAAAGAGGAGAGGGATCAATCTGGCTTGTTATCAGCACACAGTTCAAAACCCAGCATCCATTATGGTATGGGGGCGCATTAGTGCACATGGGTGACTTGCACATCTGTGAAGTTATCATAAATGCTGGATAATATACACAGGTTTTGGAGCAACATATGCCAGACTGGATGGCAGGCCTTCTGGGAAGGCCTTGTTTATTTCAGCAAGACAATGCCAAACCACATTCTGCATGTATTACAACAGCATGTCTCTGTTGTAAGAGTCCAGGTGCTAAACTGGCCTTCCTGCAGTCCAGACCTATCACCCACTGAAAACATTTGGCTTATTATTAAATGAAAATTACAACAAAGGAGACCCTGAACTGTTGAGCAATGGAAAAATCAAGCAAGAATGGGAAAACATTTCACTTTCAAAACTACAGCAAATGATTTCCTCAGTTCCCAAACCCTCACAGAGTTAAAATAGGAGTTGATGCAACACAGTTGTAAACACGCCCCTGTCACACCTTTTATGAAACGTGTTGCAGGCATCAAATTCAAAATAGGTGAAGAACCCTATTATTCTGTCTCGGAGGAAGATGGTCCAGCCTGTAATAATAGTTACCTGGTTTGGACGTTCCGTCCCTGGGGCCAAGCTCCCAACCATCCAGGACATCTATCCAAAACTGGAAGATTCACAGCAGCACTTTCAAGAACTCCACACATGCAATGTTCATCTGCTTACCATCTGACAGAAGGGGTCTGTTTTGGAGCACTAGATCCTAGAACAAACTGGCATAGAGACAGCTTATATTTGTAAGCCATACGCTGACTCAACACCTGAATTGGACGGACTCACACACACACACACACACACACACACACACACACACACACACACACAATGGAATGTTTTTTTTTCTTTTTGCGTTATACATCAACATTTTTTATTTAATAAATGGTTGAATACTACCTCTTTAGCATTCATTTGAGTTTATTTGTATATATTGCTTTGGTAATGAAACCACATTTCTGCATAGTCCTTCTATTTCAAGGCACCAAAGGTTAAGTGATATTTTGTGAAGTTCTTACCAAAGTGTAAATGTAAAAATAAAGACAGCAATTTGGGGGTGGAGTTTATTCTAATGAATAAAAATAACCTAGTCACAAGGTGAAAATAATAAATTGGAGCTATAGTGACATTTTGGGGATCTTTAAATCCCCCAAAATGTCACTATAGCTCCACATCAGCAGAAGAACCAGCCAATTTGACAAACCCCAGACATTTCTACAATCTGTGTTGTGTTGTAAAGGCCTTACAGAGTTTTCCCTTCAATCACATTTTAACAAAACAATTTTCAAGTCTTTTACGTAATGTCAAAATCAAGGAACACTATTTAACATTGCAATTCAAGAATGACCCACATCTATTTTGACTCTTGTAGAGATTACTACATGAACATATCGTGTGTGAAGAGAACACCTGCTGTGTTCCCACCCTACTGTTCTGCATGGGACAGATTATATAAGCTTTAAATAGTTGATTCTGTTTAGGTCAATGAAGCAGCTACAATCCATCGATGAGTTTTCTGACTGTGTCATCGTAATTACGAAATTACTTCCATAATTGGTACCGTCAGAGTGGAACAATGTGAGACTGTTAGATATAGTGGGGCAAAAAAGTATTAAGTCAGCCACCAATTGTGCAAGTTCACCAACTTAAAAAGATAAGAGAGGCCTGTAATCCAGAAAATCACATTGTAGGATTTTTTATGAATTTATTGGTACATTATGGTGGAAAATAAGTATTTGGTCAATAACAAAAGTTCACCCTTTGTTGGCAATGACAGATGTCAAACATTTCTGTAAGTCTTCACAAGGTTTTCACAAACTGTTGCTGGTATTTTGGCCCATTCCTCCATGCAGATCTCCTCTAGAGCAGTGATATTTTGGGGCTGTCGTGTTGAGATCTGGTGACTGGCTAGGCCACTCCAGGACCTTGAAATGCTTCTTACGAAGCCACTCCTTCGTTGCCCGGGCGGTCCGTTTGGGATCATTGTCATGCTGAAATACCCAGACACATTTCATCTTCAATGCCCTTGATGATGGAAGGAGGTTTTCACTCAAAATCTCATGATACATGGCCCCATTCATTCTTTCCTTTACACAGATCAGTCGTCCTGGTCCCTTTGCAGAAAAACAGCCCCAGAGCAGGATGTTTCCACCCCCATGCTTCACAGTAGGTATGGTGTTCTTTGGATGCAACTCAGCATTCTTTCTCCTCCAAACACGACGAGTTGAGTTTTTACAAAAAAGTTCTATTTTGGTTTTATCTGACCATATGACATTCTCCCAGTCCTCTTCTGGATCATCCAAATACTCTCTAGAAAACCTCAGACGGGCCTGGACATGTACTGGCTTAAGCAGGGGGACACGTCTGGCACTGCAGGATTTGAGTCCCTGGCGGCGTAGTGTTACTGATGGTAGCCTTTGTTACTTTGGTCCCAGCTCTCTGCAGGTCATTCACTAGGTGGTTCTGGGATTTTTGCTCACCGTTCTTGTGATCATTTTGACCCCACAGGGTGAGATCTTGCGTGGAGCCCCGGATAGAGGGAGATTATCAGTGGTCTTGTATGTCTTCCATTTTCTTATAATTGCTCCCACAGTTGATTTCTTCACACTAAGCTGCTTACCTATTGTAGATTCAGTCTTCCCAGCCTGGTGCAGGTCTACAATTTTGTTTCTGGTGTCCCTTGACAGCTCTTTGGTCTTGGCCATAGTGGAGTTTGGAGTGTGACTGTTTGAGGTTGTGGACAGGTGTCTTTTATACTGATAACAAGTTCAAACAGGTGCCATTAATACAGGTAACGAGTGGAGGACAGAGGAGCCTCTTAAAGAAGAAGTTACAGGTCTGTGAGAGCCAGAAATCTTGCTTGTTTGTAGGTGACCAAATACTTATTTTACCAAGGAATTTACCAATAAATTCATTAAAAA